>ML824442.1:7317-23233 GCA_009831015.1 Picea engelmannii | reverse complement strand
ATTTAATGGAGAAATTAGAAGTGGGTTAACCCTAAAATAAGGAAAGTGGACAAAGTGACCTAGAAAGATGTTTTTAAGGAAGCTACTTGGAGAGTATAAATAAGAGGAAAGGCTCTCTCATTTTAGATCACACTTGAGAATATTGAATATCTATAGGAATCTGAGGTAACCAAAGGATATATAAGCCGAATTTCAGAGGGAAGGTGAAGAAAAGAAGGCCATAATTCAAGGGAGGATAAATTCTTTTGATGATGCTTTCTAAGGTATGTTATTTACAGGTCATCTCACCATTTTCGCAATAACTTTTCTTCTAGAATGGTTCAGACCGTGAAATTTCTATTCCATTGAGGAAACATATCCAAGTATCTGTGGTAAAAACTTCATCTTGTGGGTCGTTGTATTTTTGGAGTTACACTCCGTGGAAAATAAAGTTTGTGGATAGTCCTGAAACTAGTCTAAAACAAGTGTTTCGGGTAAAAACGTCATAACTTCTTCATAACAGATCCAAATTAAGTAATAAAAAATATATTGGTTATAGTACATTCTATATTATTGTTTGTAACATTTTCAGATCCATTCAATAAATATTCCGTGTGGGGCACGCTTTACAAGGTCGCTCTCTAGAATAAGCAAGAATTCAACAAGGTATGCCATTTTTGCTATAACTCCTTTTCTGAGAGGTTCCAAGTAGTGACACCTGGAGGAATTGCATAAAACACACTGAAGAACATTGCATATCATTTTCATATATTTATTCATTACATGTACATAGTTATGATTATTTCAAGTTAGGGTTGTTGAGTAATCCAAAACTAGTCATGTGAGACTAAAGAAAAGTTTGATGAAAATTATAGTCTCTTGTTGTTAAAGTTAAGGAAGGTTTGCAGGTATGTGATCATATAAACCAGGTCTATTATAGAGTTGAAAATCATATTTGGATGATGAAATTGATGAGGGATTTTGGTTGAGGTACATGTTGGGTACATGGTTGAGACAAGTAGTTGATGAGTTGTCACATACATGAGGTGTATAGTTGATGATGTTGGTACATATTGATGAGTCATAGTTGATGAGTAGTTGACAAATGATTGGTACATACTTGGTACATGGTTAGATGAAAATTTTTATGGTACATATTGATTACAGTTTGAGGTACAGGTTGATGCATGGTTCAGGTTTATTGGTACAGGTTTACAACAGTATATCTCACAGTGATAGTGTGACAATGGTTCCATCAGTCTACTTCTACTTCAGGGAAGTTGGATGGGGCAAGGATAGGTGGTTGTAGACACCTTTGTATTGTAGCCAGAGAACATAGGGGGTTGTATCCTCCTTCTGTTTGTATTTAGAGAATAGGTGAGTTTGAGCTTCCTTCAGGTTGTAGATTGATAAATAAGGGTGTTGGATCCTCCTTCCAATTGCAGCTGGAAAACAAAGGAAGTTGGTGCTTCCAATGAATGTAATTCTTCAAGACATATAAGAAAAAACATTATGTGGTTTTCTCCCGCTTTGGATTTCCACATAAAACACTGGTGTACTGTTTATGTGTATGATTGTTCATTTGTTCATTGCTTATTTACTCTGCAGTTATTGGATGATAATACTACATTGATATAACACTTGGATTATATGGTTAAAAAGGATTAAATTGCTCTATTATTGATTCACCCCCCCCTCTCAGTAATCCAATAGTTATGAGCCTTGTTGAATCTGATAGGTTAAATGCAAATGGAGTAACATAATGACGCATTTTTATTTTTTAAAAGAGTTTACCAAAGGTGGCACACTATGAAAAAATGGATATGGCAATGTTTTTTTGGTTGATTAAATGCTTAGAGTTATGGTGAATTGGATGGATTGTACACTAAATTGAATGAGGCTGGGGAAGGAAGCGATGTGAATTTACTGCATGTCATTCAAACAACCCTCGAGGCTCATCACCCTAGTCATACTTGCGTTTTGGGTTTTTGTCTCTGGTGGTTGTTGATGCTCCGTGATTTTTGGTTGTGAAGAGGCATACATGCTAACTCTCTTCCTTTCATAGGATTTTCCAGGTATGGTTCCTTAATATTGCATCCATGATGTTTTTTCATCCCTTCGAATCAATTTTTGGCTCAGGATTCCTCACGGTCTGTGTTTTTCTTATGCTATTATTGGTTTTGTGCCTATGGGTTCTTCTGGTGATTATTCTGGACTGTTGGTTTTTAAAGAAAAAAGAGAAATGGTTGTGTTCTCCTTGTTGTGGATAATATTTTTGTAACTTTATGGATAAACTAGAAATGAAACATGCTCAGTTGGATTGGGTTTTTTAGTCTGGTTCTCTGTGGAAATTTATTGTTATGTTGACAATCTCTAAGCTTTGCACATGGGTGTTACAACCAGTCCCTGTGTTTAAAGATTTTCCACTCCATTTTTCGTCTCTATGGTTGATATTTTTGATCCTGTGGGTCTCAATGTGGACTATTGGAAGTTTAAAGAGTTTTTTCCTTGACTTGGCACATCCCTGAGCTATTAGTTATCATAACATTCCTCTCATTGACACGGTTACTTGGAAAATGGCACAGTTAGGTTTAACATCACCCAAAAAGTTTAATGGAATCACCATATATGTTTTGGTTGGACATGGATTTGTGTTTTGGACACTCATTTTACTGTGCCATTTAAGGGTTTTCTCCTTCTCATTCTTTGTTGGAGGTGGTTGACTGTTGTGCTAGTAACCCTCACTGTCAAGACTATTGTTACATGTTACTTCTTTGTGGTAAATGTTTGAAGGCACGAGATGTCTACATTTTGAGGACTTATTCCTTTGATTGATCATTTTTTCTTGCTCTCCATTTTCTTTGTTTAAACCCCAAATGAGATATTGATATCGTTTCAATCCAGTCAAGGGTAAAAGAGCATTGTTTGTGTTTGGTTGATTGGGCACAATTTGGCTCTATTTCACGTTGGGAATTTATTTTTAAAAGAATTTTGTACATGTTAAATTTATGTGAATCTTGGGCTCAGAATCACACCTTATTTGTTGAATGCTATTCAAATCAATTCTTATGTTGATTATAGTAAAGAAGACCGATGTGTGAATCGATTGGGGCTCGATTATGAGTTTTAATGCTTGGTTTGATTGTGTCAAACAATTGTAAATAATGAACAAGTCGTGGTAAATAATGTTCATATTCTTATTCGTTTTAAGGAATAATAATTGGATATGGATGGTTGGGATCACTGTGCGTATTCTTTTGGTTTTTAAAAGAAAAAAAAAAGAGATTTAATATTGGAATATGAATGATTATGGCTCAAAAGGTTATTATGTTTATCATATAAATGGCAATGTTGTTATTATGACTGTTGTATAAGTTTATATGGATGCAAAGGCTATTGTGATTGATTATTTCTGGGCATATGAATCATTGTTGGGAAGCCAACAAGAGATCTGTAACAAAAATAACAGTTTAGATGGTGGTTTTGAAATGTGAATAATGTTGAATTATGGAGGTATGAACAAAGTTATGTTTGATTGTTTGATTTGATTTATTTTTATGAGAACAATATCGATATCATATCCCTATCATTCTACCACTTTTTTGTTCATTAAATTCCCCTCATAATCCCAATTTCATTTTAACAGCCCTGTTCTATAAAATAAATTAATATAACTTTGTAACAACAACAAAAGATATGACACAACAATGGTTGGCAACTAATATTTTTGGTTTTGTATTACACGGACAAATTATTTAATGAATTGCTGAGAAGTATTCACGTAATTATCCCCTCTCATTATACCACCTTTCACTCATTACACTCCCTCCATATGTCCCATGAACCCTGTCCACCCCTGCTCACTTGGCAATTATTAAATAGTTTTTATGGATGGATTTCCATGTATCTCGTGTCAATTTCTTAGCCAATTATTGTTTCATGCAAGCAGAATGTCATGTATGGTTTATTAAGGGCTTATTTTTTGATGAACTATTGCTACAGGATGATTTTCTTCAGTAGGGGCAACCATGGAAAAAATAATAGAGGAAGAGGAAACTAAAACATAGGGCCTAGAAGGCTTATATTCTCCATTCATTTTGATGTTGATCACTAGGAATTGAACCAACTATTCCAAGTTGGGTTCTTTAATAGTATTGGGCGAGGAATACTACAACCTCAACCAGATAAACCTCCCTTTCAGCCTCATAACATCCCTAGTATTCCTATGCCTCCTCATGTGTCCATGCAACTAGAAGTTCCTGCAAGTGATGGATGGCAAGAGATTTTCAATCTAGTTGTTTCTCACCATCGTGGCTGGCCCAAGTTGTCATTTCCTCCTCCTTCACCTGTAAATCCTAATGTTCAGATTGCCCCTGTGCATTCACCTATTCAATCCTCACATGTCAGTAAAAGGATTAAAATTGATGTCCCCCATGTGCAAGATAAAGGAAAAGTTGTTGCCTCCCCTTCCTCTCCTTCAAATGACTCTTCAAAATGTGTGTACTCCTGCATGCATCTGAAGGATGATTGTTCTCATGTAATTAGTGAAATACAACCTCAAGGTTCAAATCAACCTCGGGCTACTTATGGAAAATCAAAAGGGGACAACAATGATAAAAGAAATATTGCCTCTTAGAGTGGCAAGTATGGTTTTTAATTTATGTGTTTTTATGATTGAGTTGATGAAGACAGTGGTCTACAAAAAGTTTGGACAACAATCTCTTTTTGGATAATATGGATTATGTGGATATTTATATATTTTTTTGGATATGATTTAAATTATTTCTGATATTTAAAGATTCAATTTTGGAGGTATCTGAGGGAGTTACAAGGGTGATATGTGTTGAAATGATTATCCATTTTTATTTTTTTTTATAATTTGAAAAGAATAGAAGAAGGGAGTCATAAGGGGTCCCACCTACCTAGTCATTATTAAATAAAGACCCTTAACTATTATTATTATCTCTCCTAAACTAAATTAGTTAGGTCAAACTAACTTAACTAAAGAAACTAGTTGAACTACTTCAACTTATTTGGAAGACATAAAAGATAAATGAAAAGAAGAAACAAGAGGATAATAGAAGGAGAAAGCAAGACTAAGGTTTTATCTTTTGATTTCATGAGATAGTTTTAATTTTCATTCATTCTTGAGCTCATTCAAAGCCTAATTCTCTTTTTGATAGAAGGGTCCTATTGTAGACAACAAGGTTCAAAACTGAACCAAATCATTCATATGCTTGTTTAGAGGTGTTGATCCATCCTTCATATTCTGTGTATACTTGTCTATTTATGGATTGAGTTTCATAGTTGATAAAGGATAATTTTCAAAGTCAAATTGGCAGCAGTCTGTGGCATGTTGATCCAGATTATAAATTTCAGTTTTTACTTCTTGTCGGAGTCCTTTTGTATGGTTTTCATTGGGGATATCTAAATTAGACTTTGGTCCATGCCCTCATAGGGTCTTTGTAAAGAGAATCACACTTTTGATATCTCAGAATGAAATAAAGAAAATTGTTATTCTGTCTCTTTTGTGTGTGTTATGACTTGGTTACTTTTTCTTTTGATCTCCATATTTACTTTTTGTAATCTGTATATTTTTCAGAAACTTATATAAAAAATTTATGTTATTTTGCAACATTCTTTTCATTAATAAATCAACCTAAACCCTTGTAATTAATACTTGTGGATTGGGAAAATATTTTTGAGGCTATAAAACATAGGGTGATATTCCCGACTATCTTTTCCTAGCCAAGAAAGATTCGAAAATGTTTGAGTAAGATAATTAATATATTTTCCTCAACATTTATTTGGTGAAGGGTTTAGGTTGATTTATTAATGAAAAGAATGTTGCAAAATAACATAATTTTTTTATATAAGTTTATGGAAAATATATAGATTACATAAATTAAATATGGAGATCAAAAGAAAAAGTAACCAAGTCATAATACACACAATTGAGACAGAATAAAAATCTGCTTTATTTCATTCTGAGATATCAAAACCATTTTTCTCTTTACAAAACCCATGTGAGGGCATGGACCAAAGTCTAATTTATAAATCCCTGATGAACACCATACAAAAGGACTCTGACAAGAAGTAAAAACTAAAATTTATAATCTGGATCAGCTTTCCACAAAATGCTACCAATTTGAATCTGCAAAATATCCTTTATCAGGTATGAAACTCAATCCATAAACATACAAGTATACACAAACTATCAAGGATGGATCGACACCTCTAAAACAAACATCTGAATGATTTGGTTCAGTTTTAAACCTTGTTGTATACAATAGGACCTTGCTATCAAAAAGAGAATTAAGATTTGAATGAACTTAAGAATGAATGAAAACTGAAACTATCTCATGAAATCAAAAGATCAAACCTTAGACTTGCTTTCTCCTTCTATTCTCCTCATGTTTCTTCTTCTCATTTAGCTTTTATACATTCCAAATAAGTTGAAGTAGTTCAACTAATTTCTTTAGTTAAGTTAGTTTGACTTAACTAATTTAGTTTAGGAGAAATAATAATAATAATAATAGTTAAGGGTCTTTATTTAATAATGACTAGGTAGGTGGGACCCTTTGTTATTCCCTTCTTTTATTCTTTTCAAATTATAAAATAAAACACAAATGCGTAATCATTTCAACACATACCACCCTTGTAACTCCCTCAGATACCACCAAATTTGAATCTTTAAATATCAGAAATAATTTAAATCATATCCAAATAAATATATAAATATCCACATAATCCATATTATCCAAAAAGAGATTGTTGTACAAACTTTCTTGCAGACCACTTTCTTCATCAACTCAATCATAAAAACACATAAATTAAAAACCATACTTGCCACTCTGAGAGGAAATCTTTATTTTATCACTAATGTCCCCTTTTGATTTTTCGGAAGTATCTCGAGGTTGATTTGAACCTTGAGGTTGTATTTCACTAATTACATGAGAACAATAATCCTTCAGATGCATGCGGGAGGATAGAGATTTTGAATATTCATTTGAGGGAGAGGAAGGGGAGGCAACAACTGTGCCTTTATATTGCACATGGGGGACATCAATTTTAAGCCTTTTACTGGCATGTGAGGGTTGAACAGGTGAATGCACAGGGGAATTCCGAACATTAGGATTTATAGGTGGAGGAGGAGGTAATGACAAATTGGGCCAGCCACAATGGTGAGAGACATTTGGATTGACAATCTCTTGCCATCCATCATTTCAAGGAACTTCTGGTTGTATGGACACATGAGGAGGCACAAGAATACCAGGGATGTTCTGAGGCTGAAAGGGAGGTCTCTCTGGTCAAGGTTTTACTATTCCTTTCCCAATCTAGTTAAAGAACCCAACTTAGAACAACTTGTTCAATTCCTGGGGGTCAACAACAAAATGAATGGAGAATCTAGGCCTTCTAGTCCCTCTATTCCAATTTCCTCTTCCTCTATTATTTCTTCCATGGCTTCCCCTATTGAAGAAACTCATCCTGTAGTAGCAATTTATTAGTAACTAAGACATTAATAAACCATACATGACATTCTTATTGCATGAAACAATAATTTTCTCAGAAATTGACAAGAGATACATGCAAATCCATCCATAAAAACTATTATATAATTTCCAAGTGAGCAGTGGGTGACAGGGTTCATGAGACATATGGAGGGAGTGTAATGAATGAATGGTGGTATAATGATAGGGTATAATTACACAAATATTTCTCAACAATTCATTAAATAATTTGACTGTGTAATAAAAAACCAAAAAGATCAGTTGCCAACCATTATTGTGTCATATCTTTTGTCGATGTTACACAATTTTGTTAATTTATTTTATAGAATAGGGATGTCAAAATGAAATTGGGACTATGAGGGGGATATAATGAGTGAAACAATGGTAGAAGGACAAGGATATGATATGGATATTGTTCTCATAAAAATAAATCAAATTAAACAATCAAACATAACTCTGTTCAAACCTCCATAATTCAACAATATTCACATTTCAAAACCACCATCTAAACTACTATTTCCATTACAGATTGCTTGTTGGATTCCCAACAATGATTCATATTCCCAAAAATAATCAATCACAACATCGTTTGCATCCATATAAACTTATACAACATTCATAATAACAACATTGGCATTTATATGATAAACATAATAACCTTTTGAGCCACAGTCATTCATATTCCAATGCTAAATCTCTTTTTTTTCTCTTTTAAAAACTAGTAGAATATGCATAGTGATCCCAACCATCCATATCCAATTCTCATTCCTTAAAATCGATCAGGATATGCACAATATTTACCGCGACTTGTTCATTATTTACAACTATTTGACACAATCATATTGGGCGTTAAAACTCATAATCAGTCCCCAATCCATTCACACACCGGTCTTCTTTAAATATAATCAACGTAAGAATTGATTCGAATAGAATTCAACAAATAAGGTGTAATTCTGAGCCCAATCTTCACATAAATTTAACATGTACATAATTCTTTTAAAAAAAAAATCTCAACGAGAAACAAAGCCAAATCGTCCCCAACTGACCAACCACAAATGATGCTCTTTTACCCTTGACTGGATTGAAATGATATCAAGATCGCATTTAGGGTTTAAACAAAACAAATGGAGAGCAAGAAAAAATTCTCAATCAAAGGAATAAGTCCTTGAAACGTAGACAACTCATGCCTTCAAAAATTTACCACAGAGAAGTAACATGTAACAATAGTATTGAAAATGAGGGTTACTAGAACAACAGTCAACCACCCCCATCATAGAATGAGAAGGCACGAACCCTTAAATGACAAAGTAAAATGAGTGTCCAAAACACAAACCCGTTCCCAACCAAAACATATATGATGCTTCCATTAAACTTTCTGGATGATGTTAAACCTAACTGTGCCATTTTCCAAGAAACAATGTCAACGAGAGAAATGCTATGATAGCTAATAGCTCAGGGCTGTGCCAAGTCAAGGAAACAAATATTTAAACTTCCAACAATACACATTGCGACCCAGAAGATCGAAAATATCAACCACAGAGACAAAAAATGGAGTGGAAAATATTAAACACGCAGACTCGTTGTAACACCCATGCGCAAATCTTAATGCTTGTCAACATAGCAATAAATTTCCACAAAGAACTAGACTAAAAAAACCAAGCCGACTCAGCATGTTTCATTTCTATTTTATCCATAAATTTAAACAAAGATTATCCACAGCAAGGATAACACAACCATTCCTCTTTTTTCTTTAGAAACCGATAGTCCAGAATAATCACCAGAAGAACACACATGCACAACACCAATTACACAACTCAAATATCCAATAATAGGTTAATAAAAACACAAACCGCCAACAATCATGAGCCAAAAATTTATTCGAATGGAAGAAAAAACATCATGGATGGAAGAGTAAGGAACCATAACTTGAAAATCCTGTGAGAGGAAGAGAGTTAGCCTGTATGCCTCTTCATAACCAAAAATCGCTTCACAACCAAAAATCGTGGAGCATCAACAACCACCAGAGCCAAAAAACAAAAATGAAAGTATGACTAGGGTGACGTGCCTAGAGGGTTGTTTGAGTGACGTGCAATAAATGCACATCGCTTCCTTCCCTAGTCTCATTCAATTCAATGTACAAGCCATGCATTTCACCATAACTCTAATCATTTAATCAACCACAAAACCATTGCCATATCCATTTTTGCATAGTGCTCCATCTTTGGTAAACTCTTTTAAAAAATAACAATGTGTCATAGCGTTACCCCATTTGCATTTAACCTATAACATTCAACAAGGCTCTTAAATATAGCAGCAAGGGTTGGTACACTCTTCTTTGTCACAATAATACCACATTAGGGTTTGTATAAAGTCCTTTAATTTAAAAGAGCCCCAATATTATCCCTTTTATCAAGATCATATTAAACCAATTAATGTCATATTAATTGTAATATCAAAATAAAACTTATAATAATCTTTTCATCCATAGGGCATCCTTCACAAAATCTAAGAGTGGCCATCGAAGCTATCATTTCCATGCATTCATCAACCAATCATGTTATGTCAACATACATTATAAACCATGATTTGAAGCATTGATCTGTAGAATACTGTGCTGGTACCATCACAATAGAAAACAAAATATAATCACAACATATCCATCATAGCACCACCGTCTGCAAGGGGGTCCCACCTAGTAGTTTATTATTAATACAAATAGTTAATAGAGCTTGGAAATCATTTGTGAGCATAGTATTTGTTGTTCCTGAGTCTGTACTTAAGGCTTAAAAGTACAGTGTCAAGGCATCCGAAAGTGTGATAAAGGTTGATAAAGGATTATGCTAACCTTCGGTATGGGAAACTAATGAGGATTTCTACGTTCTCGTTGTCTAGCTTCCAACTGTTCCTAGGTAGTGATATCTTGTTCAATGACTGCCCATGAACGTTCCAATTCCTCCTGGGTGTTCGCAGTTTTAAGGATTGTGTCAAAAATATTTAAAGTGATATGTATTTGGTTAGATAGTCCAGGTTGAATATTTGGTTGAGTTGCTGCAAGAACAGTCATTTAGGAACAGTACCAATATGGAAAATGATTTAGACAGAAGATTTCAATGCTGTTTCAATTTGATTTAAATAAAGAGAAACTTTTGCACGAAGAACATAATAAAAATGCAAATTGAGGGCCCTTTCCTGTAACTGTATTATTTTTTGTAAAAAGATGTGGGGTGAGAGAAAGACGTTTAGCTGTAGATAACGTAAGGTTACTATTAATAGAAAACTCACACATACACAGAAGAAGAAATCGACATAGTGATAATTGACATAGTGTAAATAAGTATGAAATTCTGTAAATGCAAATTGGTCTTACACCCGCTAATAGCTGGTGCAGAGGAAAGACAAGAAACAATTACAGAAAAATGAAATCCTTTCACTATAGTAGTGGTCGTACTAAATTATAGTGATACACATCAATTACGAAGAGTGAAATGAAATGAAACAAGAAACATAACGAAACAAACTTGCAACACAGTCGTGACGGAATCGGGAATCTTCGAATTTGCTTCTATTAACTTCTCCAATGAAAAAATCTATTACAATATTTTCCAAAAATTCCAGCCCCTTTGTTCTTCTTTTGGTCCTCTATTTATACAACTTTTTCTCTAGTTTAGAACATCAATGGTTTCATAAATGTTGTTACAAACGAGAGGAGCGAAATCATTCCACCTCTCATACACTATTTTCAAAAAGTGTCAGGTGCTTGTCATCGTGGGATTCAGTGTATATGATACATCTGTCCATAGACTGGATACAAACTCTTAAGGCTCGGTTTGACAGCTGGGAGGAGCGAAATCACTCCATCTCTTCTACTCTATTTTCAAAAGGTGCCAGGTGCTTGTCTTTGCATGGACTCGGAACATATGATACATTTGTCCATGAACTGGGATACAAGCTGTGAAGGTTCTTCTTGATAGCTGGCCTTGGCGAAATAGCACTCTCGAGCCAACTGTGGAAGTTTATCACCTATTTATGCGTCAATGATGTGAAGAGCGCTGAGTTGCACGCTCGGTTGAATCAAATGTTTATCAACTTGAGCTATATCTACCCTGTCCATCTTAGAGATATGCACCGAATCTCTTTCATTCTTTTCCTTTAGATCGAGGGAGATCTTACCTACGTTTATTTGCCTTAGCGTCTCTGAGTCACCTCCATTCTCCATTCCTAGCAGCTCGCCATCTATGGCATTGAAAGCTTCTTGTAAAGAATTAGTTACCTTTTGAGCATGTTCCTTGCTTAAGGTAATATTACGTTCCCAATCTTTTAACAGAATATTACCTCTTGTTTGTTCAGCGATGGTGAGTCCTGGAGAATCTGTCGAAAACATGTTGTTGGTAGCTATCACTGCCTCTTGAAAAGTAACCCAAGCAGCCTCTGCGTTCCTTTCCTTGACAGTCAGATTTTCTGAAATATGATGCATTAATATGCAATCTTCTCGGATGACCCCCACTTTGTCTAACAGACTTTGTTGTAGAGAAGAGATCCTGCCCCTGATATCAATCGCTTGGGATTTAAACCCCTCGACATCGATCATTTTGCTTTCGACGACCTCTAACTGAGCCTGTAACCCTATGATCATACTCCTCTGCTGACTTGCCTAGACCCGACCATCTCGGATCACTGAATTTTCTTTCTCCAGCTTAATTTTAAGCGTTTCTATCTCATTTTTATCAGCCAATCTAGCCTGTTCCATATCCATGTTGGCCTGACCCTTGGCATTTTCTGTGGCTATAGCCAACCTTGCCTCGAGGGTCCTGATGAGGCGATTCATTCCTTTTAATTGGAGATTCATCTGCCCAACCGAGAACTGATTTGTTGAAGCGTAGGCGCCCAATGTTCCAGCTATTTCAGTAGCAAGATGGTCACTTTTCTTGCTCTTGCCATCTATCATGATTTTGTATTTTTTAACAGTGGACTCTCCCTCTTGATAAAATTCTTGCTTCACTACAACTTTTCTCTTTTTGTCAAAAAAGAACTCATTAGGAGGGAGTTCCTCTACCCTTATAGGTCTCAGTTCTTCACCAAATATCCATCCCTCGCTAACATCTCCCTGTGCCGACTGCAAGGGTGTGACAGAGGTGATGGGCTCCCCGATCTACTTCGCCGCCTTTCCTGGTGTGATGAGTGAGTCCTGCTCCTTTGAAGGATCAGAGGTCATCGTCTTAGTTTTTGGATTCTGAATTTCTGGCAGGTCTGTGTTTCTTACTTCCACTTCTGGACTATGTTCCTTGGGTGGGTCAATATTCTCCTCTTCTGTTTCGGGGTTCTTCTCCTTCTCGGGATTCTTCTCCTGCTCCCCTTCCTAACATTTTTTGGGGTTAGAAGTTTGGCCCTCAGAACTTTCAGCTCCCTTCTCTTTATCCTTGGAAATACCCAAACCTCCTAACACAATGGGGAGACATCTTTTTCTATGTTCCTGAAACTTTAATACTGAGGCCATGTCTTCGGGCGCTAAAGATCTGATTCGAACTAGCACTTCCCCATAGGACCTCGCCCCTCGAAAAACATCATCCGAGGGTGAACACTCGTGTTCAAACTTCTTAAATCCACAATTTGCCAAATGGGTGCTTACGATTCTTTGAGGATCATGCTTTTTGTACTCAATAGAGACCAAACTCAAGTCTTCTAAGGTTGCAGCCTCAGCCTTAGCATGTCCAAAATCCAATAAAGAATATGAATTTAGCCGAATGGGGAAAAACGGCCATGCCTTCTTTGATGATGCTTTAATCTCTTTGCTGACTCCACCAATCACTGTTTGTCGGGCAATCTCGCGACAGGCCAGCTTGTCGGGGATGAACAGTGGTAGCGCAAGCGCAGGAACAGCAGCTCCAAAAACTCTGAAATAGGAGAACTCTGCTTCTACGTACCAGTCTGCGATATGACTCAGATTTGCAGCAATGCTATCCGAGATGTGAGGTGGAAAACAACCAAAAAAGGCAATGTGCAGGGGCACCATCACCCAGTTGAAAATATCATAAATAAATTCATTTGCTTTATTTTCCCACAATTTATCGTGATATTCATGCACAGTTTTTTCTTGGGTTGGGATCCAAGCCCAATTCATCAAAGGAAAAGGTGTCATGGAGCATATCATGTCCATGATATACGCAGACATGAAGAATGTGGATGGTCCCCCGACTACTTTCTTCTCCCTGTGCTCCGTAATCCTATTGAACAAATTATCCGAGAGTATTTTCGCCCAATTAAATGAGAAACCTTCCGCTACCCGAAATATGAGAGGCACCCACGCAATGTAGAAATGCGAAGTATCCTCCCTTCCGAACAGCCAACATGTCATCATGGCCACATACATATATTGTGGCTCCAGTGAGGCAATTGAATACACGCCCTTTTCATTCGCTCTAAAAGTCGCGGAGCGCGAGACCCAATCCTTTATCAGACCTGGCATAGTTTTGTCATATTCTGTGCACTCCTTCTTTTTGAATTCCTCCAGGAATTCAACATTGTATGTGTATTCAGAAGTTGTTGGGAGCTTGTACATGTTTTGGATATGCTCTGGTATGAAAGTTCCGACCGTGGTCCGTTGGTCACTTATGATAGTTCTGGTGGGTAGGTCGACATGATCTAATGCCCATCATATCATGTCGTAGTATGGGAGCAATCGTGGTCTCGTTGCAACTAGGTGCATTCCCGAGTGAAAAACTATTTTGTACTTCGTGTTCAAGTCGTCTTTTTCATTATCATTGTCATCAGAGTCTGAGTAATTCTCCAATTCATATTGAAGAATGTCTGAATCAAATGACCAGTTGGGTACTGAGCCGCCAGTCCACGGTGAAGTATCAGCGACAGTGTCAGAACCCTGTGCTACGATTTCGACCTTTGCCTTTGCAGCTTTCCGTGGAGCCATGGTTGAAGCTTGCTTTTTCGTTCTTCTATGATAGACCTGTGTATACATGCAGAAATTTAGTTCACTCGGAGAAAGGTGAGCTCTGTGCGCTTATGAGAAATGTTTAAAATAGAATGAAACTCTCGTATATATTTGAAATAAGTCTGTCAAATCGCAAATAAAAACAAATTTATTGCATAAATCCAATCTTCTCTATTCGTGGATTTACCCTAATTCTTCATTAATGTCATCAATGTCCGATGGCTTGACAGGCAATCGGGTTATGGAGAGAAAGTATCTACCTCGTGAAGTGTGCAAACCTCAATGTGTGGGACTTATCTTGTTATATTTTAAAATATTCAAAATATAGAAACGTTAAAAATCTTCTCGCTTTTCGCTGCATCTGGGATTTCCTTTTAACATTTTATGTTTTCAACTCACGAGACTGCGAGTACCGAATTTGATTTAAAAGATAATCATGATTTAAAGCATGATTAATTTCCTAATCATTTTAATTGCGGTATCGCGACTTGGAACTTCGAAGATAAAATTTTGGGAGATTAGTATGCAGAGTTGCGATATCGCGATGTGGCAACAATTAAGGCTTGAATTATGAGAAGGAAATCTTAGATTAGGTGACTAATTAATCTCGCTATAATCATGTCGCAACTTCGTGAATCGGGGTTTTGGACATCTTAACTTTATGAGAGAAAGTGCTGAGTGGCGATGTGCCGAGAACCACAATTAACTATGGTTAGTTTTTTACCTTTAGTCCTTGACCAAGGTTATCAAAAAAAGTTATCGCGTTCTTGGCTCTCGAGGTTATAAAAAAAAAAACTTAGGTTCGACGAATGCCGAGGCGCAAATTCCTGAAAATGCATACTCATGAGTTAAAAGTTTTACCTTAGTTAATGTTTTGCGCGAAAAAACAAAAAATGAATTCGTAGTTTCGCGTCTCGGGACTTATGAATTCAAAGATTGAAGTATCCGGCTTGCGATATCCCGAAATAAAAAAAAAAAAGAGCAAACATACTTGCAAGAAATGGATCTTTTTCGAAAGTGAAAAAGTTTCCCTATCCAGGTGACAAGGTTTCAGAGTTTTAAGATTTCGGAAGGAAAAGGAAAACAAACTTTAGATCTCAAGTATCAAAAATTGATAAATTGCGCGAGGTGAAAAACAAGGCGGCTCCTACATAGGCTCTAACTAGGGATCCTGCTTCCCTGTGAAGCGGGAAGAAAAGTAGACCAGGTGCCAATATTGGGTAAATGGAGTCATAGGCTAAAATCAACCGAAAAATTCAAGGAAAAAGATAGAAAGGGGGAGGAAAATTTCCTCTTGGTACCCCTGAAATTTTTCGAAAATAGATACTCTTTCCAGACATAGCTGAAATCACTTCCACAACTTTCTCTTTCTCACTACTAACTTAGGAGACGCTTTAAGACAGTCAAAACGACCCTAGGATATTCAACAGATCTTACGATTCTGAGCTTGCATTAAAAGATTGCTATTATACAATTTTAAATT
>ML824441.1:44801-59421 GCA_009831015.1 Picea engelmannii | reverse complement strand
AGGAAGCCTAACTTCTTCGTTTTTTGGCCAAACGAGGTGCCAAAAAAGCCCAGCTAGGGGTTTTTGGATGCTCTGAAGCCATTGGAGTAGTCTGTTGGTCAATTTGAGCATTGTAAAGCACGTTTTCGAGCACTTTGAGTAATTAATAATAATGATCCATTGGAAGCTGGACCAGGAGATGTAGCCCAAGAGAGGGGTGAACTCCTTTATCATTTGATGTGTTATGTGCTTATGTTCATTGATTATGTTGTTTATTTGTTTCTTAAATGAGTAAATCCTATTAAATGATGTGTTGCAAAGTTGATCCATTTTCTTTTAACACATAAACTTTACTTGCAAATATTTCCAAGTTTACAAGTCTTCTTCATTTTTAGATCACCTGGATGGGCCATGTTAGTGGAAGTTGAAGCAAAAGTTTCATAAAATAATTGTTTTCGGAATGGAAAAAATTCAAGTTCAAATCCAAGGTTTTAACGTCGAACTTGGATGGGCTAGATAAGTGGTCATTGGAACAGAAGTTTCAGGTGGAAATTGTGTCTGGAGGATCAATTTTGAACCCCAAAAACTTCCTAAGTGCCAAGAAGTTACCTTGGTTGTGTTACGAATCTCAAGAGGAATAACAGTATCGTAAAACCACGACAGAAGTGGTGTTGGGCCGCAGACTAATGTGGACCTTAGGATCTGTTCAGGAAAAGGAGAATCCTTCATGACCGTCATATCTGTTAATGTTGCAAGGAAGTTAGCCATGAATTCCTTTGGAAATCCGTCGAGTAACAGAGTTTGTTATGTGTCGTAGGATCTGTTCGGAATGAAGGGAAATTCCTTATGACCGTCAGATTTTCGGAAGGTGTAGAGGAGTTAAGCCGAAATCCCTTCAGACTTCACGACTTCAGTGAAGTCTGATGCCAGAAACAAGAGAAGGGTCGAAGCCCGAAGCTGTGAAGTGGATCCACACCATAGATCTAGAGAGGAGAGCTCAACCATTGGATCAAGCCAATGTTAAAAGGTCAAACGCAGTAGTGAAGGGCGACAGCTCCCGAAGATCTGAAGTAGTGAGTCATGATGACGTCACTTGGATGGATGTGGACACATGGGATGAGTGCTACGTGTCAATGGGTTTTGAACCTGTGGAAGGTTGAAATGGAATTTGGATCGAGACGCGTGTCACCCATCTGAATGGGCCACGTATCAGCCACCAGTATTCTGCCATGTGGCTTTCAGTGTGAGCATGGATAGTGGGGTTGAGGTTACATAATGTAGTTAAAGGTCGGAGGACCCACACTGATGTTGGTCATGATACATCAAGATCAACGGCCAGGAGGCATTGCGGGGACCCAAGTTGCACGGGATTTAATTCTCCAAGGCGGTCCCACAATCCAAACTACGGTTTCATCGACGGCTTACGTGTTAGCATCAGAAGAATTGCGGGATGAAAGGCGGATTGCTCCAAACCACCATTGCATGCCCCCGCAATTGGAAAACGTTAACTGATGTGACGTAATGACGTCACCAAAGGTGATTAGGAATGTTCAGAGATTAACAGTTTGAATGTGTGGATGCGAGATCCTTCGAAGTCCCGAAGACCCGAAGACCTAGAACTCAGACACCTAAGGTTCAATAGTAAGTGTCAGCTGTCGGATGCTAAATAGACGTGGATGGTTGATCCGCCCTACATCACGAGTTTGGTAATCTGGAACTCCAAGAGATTTTTGTGTGGTGCTTTGAAATATTCTGAAGTCAAAGCCCCGAGTAAGCATCCAATGATATAGTGCTTGGTCACGACCCGTGATCGCATGGATTGGGGACTGAGAGAAAGGGGCTAGTACCCAAAAATTATTACAGAGCATAGAAGAGCTCAAAAAGAAAATGAAATATGAACATTTTCTTAAATCAGATTGGTTTGAATGCGTAAACTAGTGAAGTTTTGAATAAGATTCAATTGTTTCTCTTCTTTGAGTTTTCAAGTGTAAGGAGTGCACATTGTCCGCAAGGAGTGCGTTGACAGAGGTAAGTAAACCACATAGAAGCTCAGGGGAGATATCGTTGAACCTTCATCAGCAAAAGTGCAAGGAGTGCACAGGAAGAACTATGTGTTGAGTTTAGAGAGAGATAGAGTCATTGAGAACTTTGTAGGGCTCTGGCAGGCGAGCATCGAGTGAGTGCAAGTGTGCACAAAGAGAACTCTTTGTCGAGTTTAGGGAGAATATTATCAAAGGAAGATACTCACAGAGTTTTTGAACACTCTATAGAAAACGCTCAGCAAGGTGTTCTTTGAGAAGAAGGTTTCCAAGAGGGCACAAAGTTTTCCTTTGAAAGGAAACAGAAGAGCCGAGACCCTTAAGAGATTGAGTAAATCAAAAATCTCAGAAGAGATAATACAAGGAGTGTATGGGAGACAGACTCATTCTAATTCCTAAAGCTCAGAATAGATAACACTTATGAGAGCGAAGACGATATCCAAGAGGCGAACTCGCAGGAGAAAGGTCAAAGGCTAAAGCCTTTGAACATTGACAAAATCTTCCAAGGCGGAAGAAGTCAAAATCTCAAGAGGAGGGGCGGAAGCAGCCATCATATCGGTTGTGGGGAGGAGCCTGGACCGTTAGATCAACATCCAAAAGAAAAAAGGAAGTGCAGAGGAGAGGAACGGATCCCATCCGTTAGGTCTGAGCGTGAAGGACCAGCGATCGTTGGATCTGGGGGTAAGTACACGATACTTAACCCTTGTGTTCGCAGGAGAAGTGGACTTGTCAAAGTCCTGAAGTCCCGAAGTGATTTGGGACCATCCATCGTCAAGGAGGACAGGTGGCGTAAGATCCACAACTTCAGAAGTTTGTGGACAAGGAGGAGGAGAAACAGACAAAGTAAATCTTGGTCGTTGATCTGAAAGTGGGCGCGTGGCTCTAGCGCTAGAACTCTGGGTACAAAGCACTCTAGAGGAAAGCAGATGATGAAAGTGCCAAAGTCCCGAAGGAGATATCGATCATTGATCGAGGAGGAGGTCAAAGGACCATTGATTTGTTCTTGCTCGGAAAGAGCCGAAGTCTCGAAGAGAATCAGGGTCGTTGATTTGGAGAGGACGCGTGGCAGAAGATCTGTCACTGTAGGGAAACTCACTCCGAAGATTTGTGTGTGTGGGGATGTGAGAAATATCGAAGTTCAGAGATCTGGATTTCATCATAACCATATGATTGTTGAGGAAAGGTGTCAATAGATCTTCCACTCCAAAAGATTGTCATACGGGGAAAAGCAGATAGTTGAGAGTTGAAACTCCCAAGGGCCGGAGAGCTAGAATCAACCATAGTCGTTGATTTGGAAGGAAGCTACATGTCGACAGATCATGTATATCTTGGATCGCATGTGGAAGGAGGAAAGAAGGTAGAAAATGGAAGATAGATAGCAACCATTGATTGCGGATCATCGCCAAGGGATTGGAGATCAACGGACGAGCTGGATTATGGGGCCAGAACTTGCTCGGATGTTAAAAATATGATAGCAGGCTGCAATTTATACCATGGTTTTAACAAAGTGATACGTGGAAGCTAGAGGTGAATTGCAAGGTAAAAAGCAGGTTGGCCTAAAACCACTCTTGCCCATGCTCGGAATCATAGTTTTCCATGAGGTCATAGCCCAAGGGCTAGCGCCTGAAACTTGGAGTTTTGGAAGCGCACAGGAATAAGCCCGTAGGTCTATCAGGACCTGCACCTAAAGGAGAAAAGGGGATCTGTGTATAATTGTTTTAGGTTTAATCACAAGCCCGAAGAGTCAATTCGACTCAGAAGATTGAAAGATCCTTTGATCTGGAGGTCAGCAGACCCCGTTGTGGTAAGGGCACTACATAGAAAGTGCTCAGGACAAAAATAGTCATGTACAGTGACTACAATGAGAGCACAAGAAGATCCAGGAACTCAAGAAGAATTGTAGACTTCTGGGATCAGCAAGAAAAAGTTTTATAGGGAAAAAGAAGTTGTTACAATTTCTGTGGCAGCAAGTATGTTACGGCTTGTTGGGTCAGCCAGAGGAAATAATGCTTGCATGTTTTCAAGTGTTATTGATGATGTTGTTGCATAAGGAGGGAAGTAACAGAGAGCTGAAGTGTTGGTTATAATTTTGATAAAAGAAGCATGAAATCTTATACTGCCATCAGACTTTCAGGTAGTATAAAATTTATTAATGGTAGTCATGCAGGTATGAGTTTTTATTACTCTTTTTGCACAATTGTTGAAAGGAAATTTAGGTAAGAATTGTCTCAACTAGAGTTATTTTATAAATCACAGGATTATATTATTGAGTGCATACCATTGGATGTGGTAACGAATGGAGGCATGTACTAATTCAAAGCTTTTTAGCTTCTGAATGCACACACTGACATATTAGAATGTCATGTTAATTTGTTTATGGGGTAATAACCAAAGAATTAAAGATAAGAACTGGTTATAGGAATGAATGTCAGTAAGCTAGTCATGTATAAGACCAGGACCTGGTTGGATATGGCACGGTATGGATATGGAAAGGTTATGAGCCACACAAGTACTAAAACCTTCCTACCTTTAAATAAAACTTGGACTGCAACCTTTTTGCTAACACTAGTGAACACCACAGAATTATATTCTTGGTGTAGTGTTTGGGTCGAAAAGGAAGGCATCCAATTAATTGGGAAGACAATAGGAAGTGTGTGGAGAATGTGTCAACACATTGGCCATAATTCCAACTTATGGATGGTGAGATAAATGACTGAGATGAAGAGAATTATGTAATTCAATGCAAGGTGTGTTGAATAAGTATGCACTAAGAATTGCACTCATGCATAGTAAGTGATAGAATTGTATACTAAATGCAATGGCTGAATGAGTTTTGTAAGTACATGCATATATATTATTGCATGGAAATAATTGTTACTAACAACTGAAATGTTGTGAACTCATGAAATTGAGGACATTTCAGGGAGGTGTTAGGCATTGCAACAAGAAAGTTGCAAGTCAAGTAGTCACATGAGCATTGACTATAGGAAATATTCTTGTTCAGAAAAAGAAATAATGAACTTATTGTTATTAATTATGAACATGCATATGCATAGAATGACGAGTCATTCTATTTTATTAAATTGTTTGGTAATTATGATTGAATTGCTAGATGCAGACAAATTTAAGTTCACTGCATATGGTTCTATACATATTGCAATTGAATTATGATGTACAGGAAATATTGACAATTGTTGGCAGTATGCAAGATGAAGCCTTGCAGGAAAATGGTATGCAGTTTGGTGCCTATGGAAAACCACAAGGAAGGTTGCATTCATATTTGGGAACAGCCAAGAAGAATTATGAAATGGTTTCATGTTTGTGGAAAAGTTGAATTCCCTTTTCAACTAAGTTTGAGTTCCTAAATGAATTATTTTATGTTTCCTCATGATAATTGCATGTGGGTGATGCAGATGAGATGATGTTTGATTAAAGTGGAATGTTGACTACAAAGAGTAGCTCGAGAAGATGTTGATTAGAGACCTCTGAGGGCAGTTGGAACTCCTCGAGCCACAGTGCTCTAAGACTTTCAGTCTGGCATGTTGTTGAAGCCCAAGGAAAGAGAGGTGTAACAGCCAATGGACTGTGTGACAGTGAAGGTGCACACTCCTGGGGTGGGACAGGCATGTGGGGAAGAGAAGTTGTTGGTTGGAGTGATGTTGAGGTTTGGTTGGTTGGAGTGTTGTTGAGGTTTGGTACCTTGGTCTAGACCATGTTGATATGGACGTCTTCTCAATCAAAAGATAAGTATCAATTCTCTATTTATTGTATGGTGTGTATCTAGTATACAGGTTATAATGTTATTATAATTTTTTGTATATACATATATATACATTGCATATATGCTTGTGTTACCTGCATCCATGACTGTACATAATGTGTTTCATATTTCATTGCTTAAGAAATATATACATGATGTTAATCATGTAATCGATTGGAATGTGATTCAGGTGGAGCAAGAAGGCATCTTACAAGTGCATCCGGTGCGTATATTGGACTGGAAAAGCAAACATCTTTAGAATCGATCCATAGGGCTTGTAAAGGTCCAATGGACCTGATACGCTCCTGAGGACATGACATGGGAGCATGAGGATGCTATGCGGGTAGAATACCCACATCTTTTTGAAGATTTTTGAAATATTGTTGATGTTGTGTAAGTAAGTTGCGCTGAGGATAGTTCAAAAATAAGGAAAGGGAATTGTAATACCCCAAGGACAAGCCCCGGTTATATCTACGTATTGTAAACATGTTTCGTAGGCTAGTGATCCGAGAAATTGTAAGCTGGTAAGCTTATGTGCAAGTAGGTCGGAGAGCCTAGGTGTTAAAGGCCAGGAACCTGTTTTGTATATGTAACTATGCACTTTGTTAATATAAAAACATCGTTGCGTGTAGACCAACCATGAAGAAAGAGTGATGGGGGACTAAGTTTCCATAGGGTTGGGTAAGGGAGGAGGCTAAGTGTGGGGGCCTAGGGGCTAAGCTAGGGGGCTTACCACTAAAGGGGATAATAATTTATTATTATTTCTTAAAGGCTAAGGTGGTTAATTGACCAAGTGTTGACCTAAGTTAAGAGGAAAGGAATGTATGCAAAATGGAGTGCATGCAGCTCTAAGAAGATAAGTGTCGACCTGGGTGCATGCAGTTAAAACGAATGAGTCAATTCATGTTGGGGGTTTGTCCTCCATTCTTCGATCTATTGTTTATCCTGTTTTGCAAGGAAACTGATCTTTGGATACCCTCACGCACCTCTGGAATCAGTAACCCGTGATCCAAATCACACTAGGGTTGGCATGCCCATTCTTCCATACTCGGCCTGAGTTCGCTGGAATCCTTCCCGACAAACTGTTTTGTCTCTACGTTGGATCTCTGCATAAGCCACGCACCTTTGAAAATCAGACCCGTGAAGCCGACCCGCATCTTCTATGAAGCCTGAGCATCCTGTAAATGTCTATGTTGTGTGTGTTATAACTATGGGTTGTTGTGGCCATGCAGTCCCTTGGCTGAGTGTGGCTTGTCATCGTCGTTTGTTCCTTGCTAAGCCTTGTTGTTTTTCTCCTTGTGTTGGAACGAAGTTGAAGAAGCAAGTTGCCAGGCCTGTGTGCAACACTCTCTCCAGGTGAGAGAGGTGGTTGTGGATGAAGAAGCAGGTTGTCAGGCATGTGTGCAACGCTCTCTCCAGGTGAGAGAGGTGGTTTTGGTTAAAGAGGCAGTTTTTAGGCCTGTGAGCAACTCTCTCCAAGTGAGAGAGTGTGCTGGTGGAAGTGAGTTCTCCTAGAAGGGGTCCCGTAGCTGCTACAGAGCTCTGAGAATTTCGGTCTGGCCTGTTGTTGAAGCCTAAGGCAAGGGAGGTGAAGCAGTCGATGGAGTGTGTGATAGTGAAGGTGTATACTCCTGGGGTGGGACAGGCATGTGGGGAATGAGAGTCTGTGAGAAGTGGTAATAAGTGGCTCCTGGGAGAGAATCCTTCCTCATAAACTGTGTGTCTTCATGTTGACCTTGCCTAGCCTAGGATTCCCTTGTCCGGTGGAGCTTAGTCCCAGCTCGGGGGTGACCTACTGCTGAGAGTGATGAGTAGTGTGGTCTAAGGCTGGGAGGTTCGTGGAAGGTCTACACGCAGTTGGTGGTGTTATTCTAGTTGAAAGATAAGTATAATTTGCGTGCTTAATTTTATGTTATGCATGTATGTGATGCTAAAATGTTATCATGTATTTTGTGCGTATATGAATTACTATTTATTACATTTGAATCTGTATGGTAGCAGTAACTCTTTGTTATGTGTTTTATTTCGATTAAAAATGCATGTTATATATTTATATGTGAATGTTTCGTAGTGGTAGCATTACCCGGTCTCTGTGGAGGGTCGGGGATGCTACAGTTTGGTATCGCATCTAAGTCAGAGCTGAGTAGTGGCATTGCCCAGGCCGGTTGATGGTTGGGGATGTTACACAAGTTTTTCCCAAGCTTCATCGGGGTCATCAATTTCTTGAAGGTGGAACCCTCAATTAGGAGAGATGGACATTCTGATCAGTCCACATGCTTCGTCACTCCTATTGGCCCATTTGACTTTCTTATCAGCATTAGTGGGTTATTTTTCCTTTCCCAAGGTAATCTGATACAAGCATTTACTTATTAATAAATCCTCCATATGGGATTTTCATTGGAAGTAGTTGGTGCTAGTAAGCAAAAGATTACTAGAAGAAGTCATATTAAAGATGTAGATAATATGGATTTAAAAATTGAAACTGATGGTTTGGATGGAAATATCTTGAAAAATTAAGCGGTTTTAAAAAAAACGGCACTGAATGCCCTTTTAAAAAAATGCATAAACAGTAACCAAAGAACCATGTGGTGGCTATACCCCTCCAAATAACCTCACTTTTACAAATAAGTTGCTTTATGAAATGACCCACTTTTATAAAAATAAGTGGGGATCACTTTTACATAGAAGTTACTTTATAAAAGAAAGTTGCAAGAAAAATAAATAACTCTAAAATAAAATATTAAAGTTACTTATAGTGATTCACTTTTATACTTGAAATGAAATACACTTTACAATGGAGCATGAACTTTTTCAAAAAAAAGTAACAAAAAGAGAGACTTGAACTCAAAACCTCTTACTTAATAAGGTAAATTTTAACTAAGTGGGCTAGCAAAACGTATTTTATTGTTTAGCATAAGCGTTGTTGTTGTTGTTAAAGATTGTATAGGAGAATGTGCTCATAAAAAACTATGTTCACACAAGAAAAAAAAAATTGCTTCTCGATGACAACAAGGGTTAGATCTCAGTTAGTTTACCCAGAAAATGCACATTTGCTATTTGTTTATGATTTTCCGAGATCGCATTGGGCAGGGGGAAAAGAGCATACTCAGATCTAAAAGAGTAGCAACCCATAAATAAACAATATAAAACCGAAATAATACTCTACAAAAATCCAAAAAGGGCGTATTCAAGATTTATACCTTTGGATCTTACTGAAATGGTATATCTTGGGAAAATGAAAACCTTTTCGAGTGAAACGAGAAGCGTTCTTGACTGAAACGAGCGCTCTAGACACAATGGAATAGTCCTCTTTGTCCAAAGATGTGTGAAAATGGTAGAAACCATAAATGAGACAAGTCGTCTTCACGAACTCGATCTACAATGAGAGCAGATCTTCAAACAAGCTTTGATACCATGTTGGACAACACAAGTATTCCAACAAAGGATTAACACCTTCAGTAACCACTCACACAACCATATCAAAGATAAACACACAGATGTTTTGATGTAGTAAAACCCCTACAAGGAAACATCCACGACCCCAACCAATGCGACCACTTGGAGCAGTTTATTAATGCAAAAGAAAAAAATTACAAAGAGATTTTACAAGAGAGTTTCTCACAATTGATAATATGTAAATGACTCTCCATGCTCTTTAAATCCAACAAAGGATGAACACCTTCAGTAACCACTCACACAACCATATCAAAGATAAACACACTGATGTTTTGACGTAGTAAAACCCCTACTGGGAAACATCCACAACCCCAACCAACGTGGCCACTTGGAGCAGTTTATTAATGCAAAAGAAAAAAATTACAAAGAGATTTTACAAGAGAGTTTCTCACAATCGATCATCGGTAAATGACTCTCCATGCTCTTTAAATAGAGATCATGGACTAGTCGGATGTTAAGTCACGCATCAATGTAGTCATTAAGATCAAGGAGAATATGAACCTTCGGATCACTCTATGTCGAGAACATATCATGACCGTCGGATTTCCTAACTAGAAATGCATACTGAAGAAACACATTTTTACCTAAAGACACATTAGACCAAGTAGATCTTAACTAAATCCTAAGTGTCTAAATATCCTAACATATCTTGCCTTCAAATAAAAGGATATCAAAGTTAACTTGTACCTTAAAGGGTGTTGCACCTCTAAAGTGACTATTGGTTGAAGGTGCCTATGTTGCTATCGACATCCGTCGAAGGATCTGGGTGAAATTATCCACCATCTTGTTCCTCTGTTGTGTGAGGTATTCCTTGAGCAACAATTTGATAGGATCTCCTACTTCTTTGTCCCTCTTTTCTTCCATTGCTAGAGGTTGCTTAGGCAGGCAAGAGCAGTTTTCCTCAAGAGAAACAAGCTCGAGACCCAACTCTCTATATCTTGACCTCATTGGGGACATACACTAAGAACAACAAGGAGCAGACTGCTTTGATACCACTTATCCGGATTATTTTAAGAATGGCATGAAGAAAGAAATATAATAGAGATATAATAAGGAGATATACAGACATATTGCATGGAACACAATAATAAGGTAAAACTCATATTATATTAATGGTTGTCTGGAATATAAAAGACTGTAAAATGTAAAAGCACACAATCTAGATAGAATGGTGGTAGCTTATCTATGAAGAGAGATGTGTCGGCTATGCTCATTCGCAAAAATTTGATTACAATGAATCTCCAAAGGCCTTTTTAACATAAAGCATAAATAATAAAACCTTAAACCCGGAAGATGAAATGCCAAAAGGTTTGTGGGCTCCGATGGGGTAGTTGATATGTCAACTTCCCAAGGGCGCAAATTTTGCATACGATCTTCATTTGAGGCACTCGGTACCTTGTCAAAAAGGTCTATCTAAGGAATACACATTCTCAATAGATCCCAATCCTTGTTAAAATCTATTGGGAGCTACCAACTCAAAAAAACATCGTTTAGGGCCTCAAAATGGCCCCGAAAGTTTGGTATCCGAAAAACTATAGAAAAAATACCAACATGGAAACTATAATTTGAGCCAGTGGAATAGGTGGGCGGCCAGCGATGTCCACTTGGATCATAATATTACTTGATATTATACAATGTCAATCCCATTTCAAATATAATGTTCAAGAGCATCATCAAGTTAAACATTTTCAAGACGTTGCTTTCTCTATATTTCAAGCTTGGCTCTTTGAATATAACTTTTAAAGATATTTAGTACTATGTACTCCTTTTCAGTATCTTTTATAAAAAATACACATACATACATACATAAGTAATAAAACGGAATTAAATTAACCTACAGATGAATAAAACAAATATAATAAATCAAAATCTAACATCATCCTAACTCCCTTTATTCAGCAATCTAACCATTTTCTCTTGTATTCTCATATAAATATTGTGTCTAAATAAATAGAATGAATAATGTTATAATGATATCTATAACAAAATACTTAATATGCTAAATTGAAAAAAAAAATTATAAATCTGTAGTGTCCCCAAGGCCGAGCCCCGATGTAAACCATGATCTGAAAGAGATTGTAAATATGTGTTATAGGCTGGTGAGCCAAGTTTTGTACAAGCCGGTAGGCTTATGTATTTGATTAGGCCATAGAGCCTAAGGGTAGAAGGCCACGGGCCTGGATTTTGTATATGTACGTATGCAGCACTTCAATAAAATATAAAAAAATGCCAGGTGCAGACCGACCACGATGAAAGAGTGATGGGGAACTGAGCGTCCACAGAGTGGGCAAGGGATTAAGGGGTTGGGTGTTGAACCTAGGGGCTAAGCCTAGGGGGCTTAGGCCTGGAATAATATTTTAATATTATTTCCAAAAAGAGCCATGCGCATATTATTTTACCCTAAGTTCTTTGGAAGGACGAGTGACTTCCAAATGTGAAGAAACGAGCTTCATTGGTGACAAGTGTCAAGCCATGTGCATGCAGTTAAAACTGTCGAAACAAGCCATGTTGGGGGTTCCGCTCCCATTCCCGTCAACTGCTGCGTAGGTTCCTCCTCGATTGGACCGGACTGTCTGAGCGTGAATGGGTCGAACCTTTGCAGAGATACCCTCGTGCATCTTCTGAAGCGTACACCCCTTGAACCGGAAGCCTGTGTAGACTTTGGGAAAAAGTTTGTGTTTGTTCCAGAAAGTTGTTTCATCCTCCGAACCAGAAAAAGGCCTGTGTCGTTCTGAGATAGCCCATACATTCTGTTCTGAACCATCAAGCCTGTGAGTGGAAATCTCTGTACACCTTGTGAAATCCCGAAACCGGAACCGTGAGTCTATTTCGTGATTGTTGAGCCTGTTTGGGAAGCCCGTGTCTGTTTCCCAGTTGGATGTTGTGGCCACGCAGTGCTGGACTGCGCGTGGCTTACTGGCCAGTGTGAACTCGTGTGTATCCTGCGTGTAACCTCTCTCCAGGTGAGGGAGGTGATTATGGTTGAAGAGGCAGGTTGTCAGGCCTGTGAGCAACTCTTTCCAGGTGAAAGAGTTTGATGGGAAGTGTTTTCTTCCAAAGAGTGTCCAGCACCAGCTATGGGCTCTGAGACTTCCTGATCTGGCCTGTTTCCAAGGCCCAGAAGGGGAGGTTAGCATCGATGGACTGTGTGTGTGAAGGTGTATACCCCCGGGCGGAACAGGCATGTGGGGAATGAGGGTCTAGTAGTAGTGGGCGTAAGATGGCATCTTTGGGAAGAATCCTTCTAGATATTTATGTGATGTCTTCCCTGTAATCTTAGCCTAGCCTAGGATTCCTTACCTTGGGGTGGAGCTTGGTCCTAGCTCGGGGGTGACCCACTGTTGAGCTGATGAATAGTGTGGTCTAAGGCTGGGAGGTTCGTGGAAGGCCTGCACTCGGTTGGTATTTTCTACAGCTGTTAAAAGATAAGTATTTGAATTATGCTTTGATCATGTTATGCGTGACTGGTTGCTTATGTATCATGTTTCCGTTGTGTAAATGAATTATTGTTAAATGCTATGGAATGTGTGATTATAGCAGTAATGAGATACGTTTATTCGGAGAATTAAATGTGTTTAATTGTGTTAAAGCCATGTGGTTATAATTCTTGTGTGAGTTATGTAAACATTCATGTATAGAATGGTAACTGTGAGGTTGTAAACCTCGGTAGTAAAAAGGTACACTACAAACTGGTATCAGAGCTAAGGTTTCGACACTGAGCCTAGATGGGCCAGTGGAGCGGTCTTTGGACCGAAAATGTGAAGAGAAATTGGGCCTGGAATGGCCAATTTCGGACGTTGGTTGTTCCAGTGTGTCAAGTAGTTGCTTGACCGCGTTACAAGCTCAGGAGGTTTAGCGGTGCAGTGAAAACCGCAGCTGGTATGGTCTATGACCACAGGGAGACAGGTCTCTACACCAATGGTGTTAGAATCGTCGGATTTGTTCGGGAGGGAAGGCGAACCCTTGTAACCGTCAGATCTGGAGAACGTGCACAAGGTTTAAAGCCTTTGGATACTGCACAGGAGTTTAAACCCGGGAGGATCGTGAGTCGTAAGATCCCTGTGGGATTACCCGTCAACCGTCCGAGTTGACAGAAGTTGCACAGGACTTAAAGTCCTCATGGGTAGAGGAGAAGTCCCGGAGAGGCATCGGGATATTAGAAGTCAAGAGAATCGAGACCTTGTGATTCTCGAAATCCCGAGGAGGGATCATAGCCATGAATCTCAGGTGGACACGTGTCAGGAGATTCCGCAGAGTCAGAAATCGAAGAATCGGAGTTCTCGAACACAAAGAGATCTCGTCACACGGAATCGTGATCCGTGATTTCGCGACAAATCTGGACCGTTCATTTAGTGGACACGTGGCAGAGATCTGCACCATCGGGGAAAGTCTCGACAAGGAGTAAGTCCATCGGTGTTTGAATTTCATCGGGAAATCGGGCACCCCGTTGACAAGTGATTCATACACTTTGAAACTCCGAACCCCGAAACCCCGATGAGAGATTTGAGTACGATCACGGGGTAGAGGTCACATGGACCTGACTTAACCGCGAAGGGTTAAAGCCAAAAAGGCGCGTCGGCATATCAGGAATCGGGACATCGGAGATCCCGGAAGCAAAGGTTTCGTGCATTGGAAAATCGCAATACACGATTTCCCGATAAGGCCTAGGAGCGTGGGGCCACACCGACCGTCGGGAGGACAGGTGGCAGATTTTAGCGACAGGCAAAAGAACTATTGACAAGTCAACGACTGGGAGCCATCGGGGATCCTGTGAGCGTAGGAGCATAACATTGAAATTGCCAAAACCCGATGGGGTAGGGTGGATGTCATATAGTATGTTCATGTGGACCAGAGGCTGAGCCAGGAGAGCTATCCAGTGCAAAAGCACATCGGGAATCGGAGGATCGGAAGTTGTGAATGCATGTGCATCGCGACATCACAAATTCCGAAACCCCGATAAGAGGATTGATCACGATCATAGGCAGTGGTCATATGGTGAGGCTATAGCCCGGAGGGATAGCACGGACGAAGTCCATCGGAAATCGGGGATTCCGTTGTCAAGCGTTTTTGCACATTCAGATTTGTGAAACCTCGAACCCCGATAAGCGAAAAGGCCGGGGTCACAAGTCAGCGGTCACATCAGCCAGGGTTTAGCTTGAAGGGCTAAGGCATATCGGAGATCGGGAATCCGAGAGGAAAATAAACCTCGACATCAGAAATTACGAAACTCCGAAACAATAACTAAACTTGAATTTTCGGACACCCGAAAAACACAGAGCCAGACAGAACTCGGGAAACTTTGTGAAGTAGAGATGTCTTTCGTTCTTGTTCGTATTGATTATGAATGTTGTGGATTGTTCATAAAGTTTAATGGTCTGACAAATTT
>ML824441.1:0-39746 GCA_009831015.1 Picea engelmannii | reverse complement strand
GGGAGGTGATTTTGGTTGAAGAGGCAGGTTGTCAGGCCTGCGAACAACTCTTTCCAGGTGAAAGAGTTTGCTAGGAAGTGTTTTGTTCCAAAGAGTGTCCAGCACCAGCTACAGGCTCTGAGACTTCCTGATCTGGCCTGTTGCCAAGGCCTAGAAGGGGAGGTTAGCACCGATGGACTGTGCGTGTGAAGGTGTATACCCCCGGGCGGAACAGGGATGTGGGGAATGAGGGTCTAGTAGTAGTGGGCGTAAGATGGCATCTTTGGGAAGAATCCTTTTAGATATTTCTGTGATGTCTTCCCTGTAATCTCAGCCTAGCCTAGGATTCCTTGCCTTGGGGTGGAGCTTGGTCCTAGCATGGGGGTGACCCACTGTTGAGCTGGTGAACAGTGTGGTCTAAGGCTGGGAGGTTCGTGGAAGGCCTGCACTCGGTTGGTGTTTTCTACAGCTGTTAAAAGATAAGTATTTGAATTATGCTTTGATCATGTTATGCGTGACTGGCTGCTTATGTATCATGTTTCCGCTGTGTAAATGAATTATTGTTAAATGCTATGGAATGTGTGATTATAGCAGTAATGAGATACGTTTATTCGGAGAATTAAATGTGTTTAATTGTGTTAAATCCATGTGGTTATAATTCTTGTGTGAGTTATGTAAACATTCATGTATAGAATGGTAACTGTGAGGTTGTAAACCTCGGTAGTAAAAAGGTACACTACAAAATCAAACATCAATAAAAAATAAATCAATGAATTTACTTCTCAAACTCATTAGCCATGTCTTCCATTGACAATTTGCTCGACCTTACACGTGATAATATGCTTGTGACAAGTGTTTCGTCCTTCATTCCTTCCATCAATCTCCAAGATGCTATAGCCATTCTTCTAGTAGATTCTTTAACTTAGGACTTGTCTTACACGTGCTTACTACAAAGGTCTAATACTTTTTAACCTTTTGATTTTTTATACTAATATTCTCCCTCAAGATAAAGATCTCATCAATCAAATCCCATGTCTATATAGTTTTAAATCTCAATTGAGATAATTATTCATGGATCTGAACGCATCACTTCCTTTGCATATTTTTTGTTTCACACCTTTCTCATTAATTGGGAATCCTATATTCCACACAACATTATTTACAAATGTTATTAAATAGTGAATCCTTTGAATGATGGAAATAGAGTAAAATTTGTGATAGTGATGAGTAGAACTAGATAGGGAGATGGAGGAGGTTTTCTAGAGATTTAGGGTTTGGATAAAGGTAGGTTAGATGAAAATGAAGTCGATTACACATGAGATCCCATCAAATGTCATCAAATCATCTATAATGGAGGAGTTCATGATGTTTTTCAAGGTATTATCCCTAGGTATATGATCTAGGTCCATAAACCTCTCCAAAAACCTTTTGTAACAATGTGGTGGTGGATTCTTCTAGGTGGTGCATGGGTATTGTTAGTGGGATAGAACCAAATTTAATATGACAATCTAGTTTGTCCCTCAAAAGGATAAATGGTCAGGCTAGAGATGATGTCAAGATTTAAGCACATTTGGTAATGGATGGGTTTAATAGAAATGATGAAAGGCTTATAGGCTCCACAAAAGTGACGAGGTATGTTGATATGAATTCCTTATTTGGGACTGAAATTTTCGATATTGTGCCTCCATCAAGTCAAATATCATTTACTAAGCAACAGTAGGAATCGGTGCCTTAAGCCTCTTCATGCAAGAATCCTTCAATAGGATTTGATGAGAAATCCATATTCATGCTCGGTCCAAGTGTTGAAAAGGAAGGAGAGAAACTGACATTGGAAGCAAAAGGATAAGAGTGTATTGTGGTTGGAGCTAAGGTTTTGACAAGTGAAGGGAAGTATTCAACAAGATAGAGGTTATAGAGGGGAGGTGAGAGTGAAAATACATTAAGCTTGTAAAGGAGAAACCTAATCTTGTGTCGAGGGTTAATGTGGTTGTGAGCCAAGTGGTCAAGATGACTACTAAAAATGTTGATAGGATAGTTTTATAGAAGACATATATCTGAGAAAAACCTCTCTAACTATATTGATCAAGTTTGGACACCAGATTTATGGTATAATTTGGAGCATCATATGTTGGTGAAAGGCTGGTTGGAATTTTACTTTCGATATGAAGAAGATGCAGGAAAAATAGTGTGGATGAGATATTTTTTGGGTTTAGAGACCCTATCCTTGAAGAGATGGATTCCTAGCTTTGAAATTAGCATTGGGAGGCAATCCACACACCCATTCTGGGTTAAATTTATAGTGTTATCTCTAGATCTCTAGTCAGTGGAAGTCTTTTCAGTGACTATAAATAAGCTAGGTACGTTTTATATGTTAATATATTTCAAGGTGGATACATCTCATGTGGTATCTCACATTTTGGTTGAGCCTAACCTACATGAAGGTCTGGAAGAGGATCGCGATATTGAGATAGGTAATCGCTACTATCCTCCTAATTTGGATTATGTTGGGATACCTTTCACATGTTTTATCTTTCACTCATATAGGCATTTGGCTAATGAGTGTTTGTTCAAATTTTGCAAGTGTGAATGTCATAGGAAATTGGAGGAAGGTGGGGTTATCAACGTTGGGAAAGTGTTTCAAGATCCTAATGGTCTAGTGGGGAGGGAAAATTTGGCTAGTGAGACAAACCCTAAGGAGTTTGATGGGATTCCCCCTCCACATGCTTCATTTGGGAAAAAAATGGGGTTGGAACCCTCTATTGCTATTTGGAACTTGCCTAGCACACATTGGGGGGGGGAGATTGTTGGACATTGGGTTCAGCACTTCCTGCGAGTTTCGCGACATGGGTTAACCCCCTCTTGTGGATACTAACTTCAAAAATTGTGACGGAGACTAACACTTGCGGGTTTTGGTCTAATGGTAATCGTAGTCCAAAACTTGATGCCATTTCTTAATGAAAAATGAAAAATATAAGTTATTATTATTTTAACATGAACATATATATTTTGTATTAAAATTAGTTGCACCCTAACCATATAGCATGTCAATACAAAACACATGGAGTCAAAGCTTCCAACAATGTTTTTGAAAACAAGAAATTTTCAAAATGTCTACCTATTTTTTGAGTTTCTCCCTAAGAACTAAAATTATTTCTAAATATCTTATAGGAGTACTTCCTAAAAACTTATTTAAAAGTAGAAAAAATTTACAAAACATTTCAAACTATCAAAAGTTATTAAGCTTAATCATCCCAATTTGGGGTTTCCTTCTTGACATTGACGTAGAAAATGCAAGGTGATTAGTTGTGTAGAATTCCATGGTGCCTCTCAGAATACATCCTCTTTGGACTATTGTTTCCTCCATGCATTTTCCAAATTCATTTTGAAATGATCCAATAGATTGCTTTGGTGGTAATTCCCATGACTACCTAGGTATCTCCATTGATTTCTTCTCATCCATCAAATGTAACACCATTCCATGTAGTGCCTCTATTATGGACTCCGGGTCTTCAATTTTCTTATTTTGATTCTTTATGGTTGCTTCAAGATCCTCTTCTTTTTCTTTATTTCATTCAAATTGCAGAAAATTTCCAATGATGTTCCTACTGGATTATTGAGCCTCGATGTTGACTTTGTATTCCTGGTCCTCATGCCACACATCCCAATTTTTCACCAACAAAGCCAAGTCATTCTAAACCTATACTAGCTAATGTGAATTTCTCTTAAACCCCCTCCTTAGCTCTATAATATTTCACTATGAGAAAAATTATAAATTGTACTTACATTTTGGAATTATTCCTCCTAAACTATTCCAGACACTATAAATAACACGCAATTCACCCTAGAAAGGGCTCTAATATCATTTAATATGTTCTAACTCAATACTCCAACAATACCTTTTGTCATCTTAACTATAAAATACAACAAGAATCAGGACCATGCTTTCAAGAATGTGAAGTATACCACATTCAATTGCCCTTTCCCATCACTTCAGAGTTCTTAATGAGACACAGCTCCCAACTTTGCAGTGATGGTAATACCACACATATGAGAGTTATGAATCATCCTGGATCAGCTCAGGCACCATGCCACTTGTCCACTTGCTTTGTATGCATGAATTTAAATGTTAATTAGATTGATAATACTAAGGACATATTCATGGGAGATGAAAAACATATGGATCTCTCTTGTTTAGGCAAGGTTTCCCTTTGTCCCTATTCTTGTTTTTATTGGTCACTGAAGGCCTAAGTAGAATGATTTTGGAAGAAATATGAGAATGTGTAATCAATGGTGTCAAAGTAGTAAGTTTGATCTTCATCTCCCATTCACTTTTTATGGATGGTGTTATGATATTTTCCCTAAGCACCTTAAGAGAGATTAGATACTACAAGTCTTTTTTTGACACCTTTTTTTATGTTACTAGGATAGAAGTCAATTTTGATAAATACTCTATGTTCTCCAATGGGATGGAAGATGATTTAGGAAGCTAGATCCCACAAGTTCTCCACTTGTCTTCAATCTCCTTGGAATCTAGTTTTAAATACCTACGGTTCCATTTGAAACCCAATGATTATGATTATATATATATGATGTGTTTGTACAAAAAGGTAGAAGCAGTAGTCTCATGTTGGTGCAATGGATGGCTCTCTCAAAGGGGTAGATTGATTTTAATTAAATCGGTCTTTGAAAGAATTCCTATATATTGGTTCTCAATTGCTAATTTCTAAAAAGGAATTTTAGATAATATTAGAAGGAAATTCTTTAGTTTCTTTGGACTCACAAAAAGGATAGGGAAGGGATTCCTTTGGTAAAATGGACTAAAATTGATAGACCAAAATATGTAGGGGGTTAGGGCCGAAAAAACATTTATCTCTTCAGTCAAGCCTTTGCTACAAAAAAAAATTGGAGACTCCTCTCTCTTGAAGGCCTATAGGAAAATTTTATGAAGACAAATTATTTTGGAGGTCATTCTAATAAGGAGTGGGTTAGGCTAGAATCTAAATCTCTTAAGGGAACTTCAATTTTGTGGAAATTTCTGGTCAAAGAATTCCTTTTTCTTGGCAACTGGACTGCATGGTGATTTGGGTAGGGGAACAAGTTGAGATTATGTGTTGGCCATTAGATAGGTTATCTAGGACCTTTCATGATTTCTTCCCCTCTTCTTGAAGACTTACATTGCAAGGGTCTTACAAAACTAGTAGATATCTCCAAACAAGTGTAGCCTAGAGATTGGTTCCGGGACTAGATTTCAACTGAGGAATTGAATCTCCCTAATTTCCTAAAAGTAGAATGGTTATCATATATATATATATATATATATATATATATATATATATATATCAGGTGAAAAATGTTGATGTTTGGACAACATCGGGAATACATTCTCCTAGATTAATAATTAATAATATAATTAATGATTATTAAATAATATATATAATAAGTAATAATAATAATAAATAGTTATTGATTATCCAAGGGACACGTCCTTTCATAGATGATCACCATATGTTCTATATATATGGAACACTCGTCATTGTAATAATATATCGAATATACAATATCATCTCATATAGAAAAATCAACATAGTATCAGAGTTGGACTAGGCTTGACTCCCTCACAAGAGGGCCCAGGTAAATGAAAGGGAAATAGAAGCCATATTCCTCTTTGGCTTCCTTGAGAAGATTATTAAACAATGGATGGTTCAGTTTTCGTCATTTTTTTAACCATAAATTCGATTCACCGACTCATTTTTTTTCTTTTGTCACGTGGACGGAATCTTGCTTCTTGCAAAATGTCTCTCGTTGGTTTAAAGTGAACCAGACATATTTTCATTATACATCAATGTTGTCTTATTAAATTTAAGGTTCCATTTTCATGATCTAAGTTGAAGTACAATCAATAAATATGACAATGCACTTCCCCGGGCCTGTTTGTGTTTCCTATAGCCTGGCAAATTAATGTCATTTTAAATGATTTAAACTCCAAGGTGTTAAATGAATCTATTTTGTCTCTTAATTTATGCTAGGTATTGATGATTGACCAATATTTAGTGTGTGGCTTCCATTCATTGGATGGTGATATATTTTCAAGCATGAGAAGCCATAGGAGACATTTGATAATCTTAACTAGTTCACGTGTTATGTTATTTTTTAATATAAATAAGAGTAGTCCCATACTAGCCTTGACTTGGATTCCATAGATATTGATTATCGAGTTAAAATGATCTTTGATTTAAATAAACTAACAATAAGTAAGGTATAGAAAATTGTTTGATCAATGTGAACCTTGGCACCAGGAGTGAATTGCTTTTTGATTCCTTTCAGTTGAATAGCAATTTTTCTAATCACTTTCAGTTGGATCCCAATTGGTTGAATGTATGCGCAAGCCTCCATATATTCCTCTACCGCAAGAAAAAATTATATCCATTGGTTCGAGACTAGATTTTCCCTTGATAACCCACAAGGCCATTTTCGGGGATACTCTTGTGTGCAGAGGTCCTCTTATACTCGTATATATTCCTTTTGAGATTCAATATACTATCTACCATGTGTAGATATCCTTCCGTGAAGTTTGGCTCACTCCAGTGTAGTTTAGTTTCTACATATGAATAAGAAGAGAGAGCTTTCCAAAAGTATGTGAAGAAAGTCACTCAAATTTGATTGTAGTGTTCCCTAGATCTATGTTGACACAGGATCCTTGGGTGCCTTTGAAAATATGTTGGTGCAATAGGTGCCTTGAGTTGTTGGGAGTCGACCACCTGAAAAGTGTAGAACCCTTACTCCATGAATGTCAACTTGGACATTTTGTAATTTTTTGAAAAGGAAAATGCTTGTGGGTGATGAAGGTTGCCATATGGAGACCAATGGAGGAAAATACTACACATCTATTTGAATTTAATCATAAGTGTTAATCCATGGCATGGGTGTTGTTGGTGTTCTAGATCAACATGAGTATTTGGTGAGGAGTGATCGAGATGGACATGAGAAGCAACGACAAACCCTTTGTAGTCGAGATCACATGAAGCTTGTTTCAATGTGTTGATGTGGTGGTTACCATGATGTTGTGTGCTTTGGAAAGTGGACAGTAGCTATGTGTTACAATGGTGGTTGTGTATCACTGGCGGAGACTGTGTGTCTCTGGAAAGTGGTTGTGTGCTACTAGATGATTTCCATGGAGACTAACAGACTGCTTGGAAGTAGTTGTGTGTTATTGTTTGATCACAGAGACTGTGACAGATTATTTGAGATACCGATGGTATGGTAGTAGTTGTATGCTACTAGTTGATTGCAGAGTAGTCAATGGACAACTATATAAAAACATCATGGAAAAACACCTTCCTATTTGAGAGGGAGTGTTGATGTTTGAGGCAACATCATGAGACATTCTCCCTGGAGGGTCCTGTGTGGACTAGTAGGGGGGGGGATGTAGACTTCATATTGATGTGCCTTAGGTGGTCACATGAAGGAACCAAGACATTGGTTTCACGAAGAAACCTCGATATGTCTTTGGGGGCATTGGTTCCATGAGGAAACTTCAATGTGTCCTAGAGATGTTTGAGGCAAGGATAAAGAGGCAGTACACCATTCCTTACAACCCTCAATAGAATGGGATGGAATAGAGGAAGAATAGATATATTGTTGAGGTACTCAAGGTGATGATTCATGATCATCATTTATCTATGTTTCTATGGGAAGAGGCATCCATGACTGCAGTGTATGTTTAGAACAAAAGTCCTCATAAGACTTTGAGGAACATGACTCCCGAGGAGGCTTTCACCGGAGTGAAGCCTGAGGTTGGAAACTTTAGGATATTTGGGTGTCCAATATACATTCATCTACCTAAGGATAAAAGGACCAAACTAAACCCTTCAGGTAGAAAGGGTACATTTGTGGGGTACAATGAGTCTTCGAAGGCATACTAGATCTATGTCTCTAGTCAGAGACGAATTGAGGTGAGCATAGATGTTACCTTTGAGGAGGAGGTGGCCTTTAGGAGATTTAGTGGATATCACATGGAGATTGATAGTGAGAGACAGGAAGAGATGATGCCTTCTCCCCCTCACCCCACATTAGTTTAGAGGGAGACAGTTGAGCCTATTGATCCAATTGATCTCGTTGATCCTGTAGCTCTTGTTGATGTTCCCAGAGATATTGCAGTAGGTCAAAAGAGGCCTACATGGGCTCATCATATGCTACATGAGGAAGAAGGACATGTAAATCCTCATGGTACCTTCTGAGAGATCAAGATACCTCGGAGATAGTTGTGCTATGTCGTAGATATGAGCCACGTCATTGATTTTGAGCCTTCCTGTTATGAGGAGGCCTCTAGTCAGCCTGTATGGAGAGATGCCATGATGGAGGAGTATATGTCCATCATGAAGAATGATGTGTGGGATATTGTTCTAAGACCTAAGGGGAAGTTTGTAGTGACTTCCAAGTGGATCTATAAGATCAAAAACACAGCTGATGGGAGCATCGAGAAGCATAAAATGAGATTTGTTGTTAGAGTATTCTCTTACGTGGAGGGAATAGATTATGAGGAGACATTTTCTCCTGTTGCTCGATACACTTATATTTGGATGATTATTTCCCTTGCAACATCCATGGGTTGGAGACTACATTAGATGGATGTGAAGACAACCTTTCTCAATGGAGAGATTGAGGAAGAAGTATACATCAAACAGCCAGATGGTTTCATGATACATGAAAAGGAGTCGCATGTGTGTAGTTTGAATAAGGCCCTGTATAGACTCAAGTATCCACCTCGAGCTTGGTATGCAAGGATTGATGGACACCTGATGAGTTTGGGATTCATCAAAAGTGTTGTTGATCCCAACCTGTACTACAAGATTGTTAATGGTGAGTCTCTGATTTTGGTCCTCTACATTGATGATTTATTCCTCACAGGTACAGAGAGCCTTATTATTGAATGCAAGTATGCATTGGCCTCTGAGTTTGAGATGAAGGACCTTGGTATGATGCACTACTTCTTGGGACTAGAGGTTTGGTAGAGAACTGATGATATATTCCTAAGTTAGGAGAAGTACATAGTTGAGATATTGAAGAAGTTGGGGATGTTGAACTGTAAGCCCATCGCCACACTAATGGTGACGAATTTGAAGAAACTAAGTGTGTCTTCTTCTGATTCGGATGAGATAGATACGAGCCTATACAAACATTTGATTGGATCATTTATGTAATTGGTTAACACCACACAAGATATTTGCTATGCAGTGAATGCACTTAGCCAGTTTATGAGTCAACCGAGATAGACACGCTAGATTGTCACGAAGCATGTGTTGATATACCTGCGAGGCACGGTTGGACATGATATGAGATATACTTCCAGTATTGACATGAGATTGTAGGGATATACTAACTATGATTAGGCAGGGAGTGCAATGGACAGGAAGAGCATCTTTGGGTGTTGCTTCACTTTGGGATCTGCCATGGTTTCCTGGTGTATCAAGAAACAGACTTATGTGGCTTTGAGCACCGTAGAAGCCGAGTACATTACATTGAGTGTGGTATTCTGTCAAGCAATGTGGCTTTGCAATCTCCTTGTAGATTTATTTGTAAAATTGTTGGATTCCATAGTAATTCACTGTGATAACCAGAGTTGTGTGAAGCTCTCAGAGAATCCAGTATTTCATGACAAATCGAAACACATTGAGATCAAGTACCATTACATCCGAGACATGGTGAAGAGGAAGGAAGTATTGGCACAATACCTTCCTATAGATGAGAAGGTTGTTGATGTTCTTACCAACCCCTTACCAAGATGAAGTTTGATTACTTCCATGACAGACCTGGAATGGCAAAGAATGTCTCCCTTGTTGAGAGGGAGTATTGATGTTTTCAGCTTCTTGAGACATTCTCCAGGTTGTACTCCTCTATGAATGAGTTGAGTTGATATGTGAGGGCACTTATCTGAGAGGGATAAGTGGGTTTGGGCTTATATCCCAACGTCCCTTGTGGAGAGCACATGAGGACATGTCAAGGGAGTTGATCTTGACGTCACACACTATGGGGAGTTGGCCCTAGTGTTTCTAGAGGGTGTAGCCTCTAGAATTATAGATCGTACTCCTCTATGATTGAGTTGAGTTGATCTATGAGGACACTTATATGAGAGGGATAAGTGGGTTTGTGCTTATATCCTAATGTACCTTATAGAGAGCACATGAGGACATGTCCCTTGTGGAGAGCACATGAGGACACGTCAAGGGAGTTGACATTGATGTTACACACTATGGGGAGTTTACCCTAGTGTTTCTAGAGGGAGTAGCCTCTAGAAGTCCACATGGGAGCGCCATGTGTGACAGACCTTTTTCTACAATGCCCAAAGTAAGCATCAGGCGGATCTTCTCCTAGATTGGGTTGCGGACCAAGGGAGATAGGATACATTTATCACAAGGGTGTACTTGTGGTAAATGGGTCCAGGAATAGTTCTTCCTTTATCATGGCAAAGAGTGATATGGACTCGTGGTGCTTGAGGTGTTTTCCATGTGTTAGATAGCATTGGGTTGACACTCACTCACAAGGGTGTACCTGTGGTGAATGGACCAAGTGTATTCATTCTCCTTAGCCATGCTAATTTGACTAGGAATGATAAAGACTCGAGATGATATATGATATCACATGCGGATCCAGAGTGAGCCTGATATCAGAGAGAGTTAGTTGGCTCAGAGGGAGATCCGCAGGGGGATTTTCCCCTCTATTACACATTATTTTAGTCACCCTGGTGATGTTTCTACAACATGTGTTCAGGCTTCCAAAAGAACCTTCCTTCATGAGAAAAGTGACTAGTTCCCTCTTCTACAAAACTTGTTTTTAGAAGGCCACCACAGGCCAGGCATAAGGTACAGTGTGGAAATTCTTGAGTGCCGTAGGCTGTCATGAAACTCGCTTGCGACGTTTCCTTAGGCTGCACTATAGCCAGGGTGTGGCGGCGTTGAAAGACTGAGAAAAGTTCGAAGTTCACGAAAATTTCTAGAAGGGGTCTTCTAGAATATGAGGTGGCATCCGTATGGTTGGGATCCTACTCGCTTCTCTAATTTGGTGGGATCATCCTAATATTTTTAACCATCTCTCTTTCTCCTACATAATGATGGATTTCTCATGGAAAAGGTTAAGCAAGAAAGCAAGCAAGGAATTAATGAAAGAATAGGTTGAGAATTGTGTGAGGGATTCTATTTCAATTGATGGTTGAGGTCTTGATTGGTCCATCAAGTTATTGTGGATCTTCTTCATGTGAGTTTGGAGCAAGTGTGTGTGTGGGAGAAAACAGCCACCGAAAGGGAACCTTGCAACATCAAGGTTGTTTGGTTGTATCTTCCACTTTTACTTAATATAATACAGTGGCATGTTTATTTCCCATAAATTCATTCTCATTTTATTACATGACTCCTTGATCACATGTGTAATTTTTCATTGAATATACTATTATTCTTTCAGTTTGGTTGGTTTGTGTTTCATTGCAGATCTAATATCACAAGAGCACTGGAGCGAAGTAGGGACAACAAAGACATAAGGAAGGGATATTCAAAGGTATGTCATTCATCTCTTGTTTGATAGTAAATTTGATGATTAAATCTTAGGGAAAGCGTCATGTCATGTCTTGTTTTGTTTTGTTCTAGATCTAGATGGATCTAGAGAGATCAGTTTATGTACGCATACACTGATTTATCCAATAACAAAATTGGTGACTCCACTGGGGATACGACTCGTTTTGGTTTTTTGTTGTCCATTTTCCTTTAGCATACCTCCATTCATTTTAAACTAGTCTCTGAGTCTGTGGGGGATCCATCCAGACTCTCTGGATCTAAAATTTCATTTAGACTCTTTGCCTTTTTTCCAATTTTTTTGTGTTTAGAGAGATAGTCGCACTATATTCCAAATGCAGCCTGCGACGTCCCTAGATCGCCGCACCCTACCTATTTAGACCAGTGTGGAATCTCCACACCCTACCCATATCTAGCCTGCGGAAACATCAAATCATCGCACTATACCGTACTGCTGGGTCGAGACGTCTCCTGTAGAATTTTTGGATTAGGTATTTTTGTCTTTTGAGACCCAGTTTTTCTTTGACCACATGGGAAGAACTTTTAGCGCTAGCATTTGACTGTTTTCTGAGTGTAAGACTTGTTGTGGATTGGTTTTCAGGGATTGAAAACCCTTCTTCATCATTTTACAAGCTTTTACTTCTTGCTTTTTTTCAACAAGGACATAATCTCTGGATTTAAATCTGAGTGCTTGATTGATAAAAGTCTTTGATTTAATTTAAGGTTTTGGATTGTTTTACATTTTCTGGATTGCTTGTTGATTGGAAAATTATTTTCGTTTGCATTTAGTGAAACACTTTCTTGCCATTCTCATTTTTATCTTCATTGAAAGTTTGATTTGGTTATTTGTTGAGTGTATCTATTTTCTTTGATTACTTTTCCTTTCTTCATTATATCCCTGGCTTGGTTTTGTAAAGGAAGAATTAAAGTCATTTATTCTTTTTAAGTAATCATTCATAAGAAAAAAAATTGCATTCAAATTTCATTCAAAAAAAAATTACAAGAGAACAAATTGAGAAATTTCATTGCTTATGATTGTTTGGAATTGTATTTATTTAAGAAAAAGAAATTATATTTCGTAGCTTTTGTGTTTCCGAAGAAATACTTTCTCCCTATTGTAATTAGAGTTCATCAAACTAAAACATTGCATCATTCAGCTCTTCTTGCATATTATTGGGTGAAGGTCTCATACAACATCAGTTTCATCTCCATCTCCCTCTTGCGTAAACAACAGCCTCTAAAATACTACGTAATTTGTAAATTTATTAGTAACTTTTATTTTCTAGAAACTCTTTTACACCAACATTAGCTAGGCTAGCGCTTTGGAATAGGTTGTGAGGCACACTCTCCAAAGCATAAAACACATTGTAGCATCTTGTGACAGGGAGTGTTCAAATCCACTTGCAACATTTTGTCCTGGGAATCCCTTCTCACACAAGAGTCAAACCTGAGGTCACATTAAGGCTGGCAGAGTTACTCACCTTGCTTTGTTGGCATTGGTGTAGATATTGTGTGTATTACGGGGGTCACTTGATGGTATACCCACAATTATGAGTGGAAGTCGTTCGAGTTGATTTCGGTCTAGATACCTTGCCCTTGTGCGTGGATCGGACTATCGATTGTTTCCCTAGGCATCATTGTTGTTCTTGGTATCTTTAGTAGCCTATCTCTTTAGGTTCTTACACGACATGATTGTGGAGGGGCAAGTCTTCACGGCACCTGGAATCAACGTTGGCCAGACTCACTCGGGCTCCTTAGAGAGCATACCCATGATTATGTGTGGGAGCTTGCACCAGGGTGTAAGTCCGTTAAGAAGGTCGTCAACGTAACTTTTCCACCCACTCTATCCTAGCCCCTTCTTGTCTTGAATTCGCAACGTTGGATTTCATCACCAACTAGTGACTTCGACATAAGAAGGTTTGTTTGTTTGGTTTGGTTTCTAGATTTTATTAGCCAGTGTTGTTTATTTTCATAGTTGGCCATAGATTTTTTTCGTAAAATATTTGGTTCGGCCAACATCAACCCTCCACGTCGTTCACATAGGATGCAAGGGATACCCCCGGAAGATTCGAAAGGTTATATCCCTTTGCCTCCTAATTCACCGGAGGTCTCTCCCGAGCAGAGAGCGGTACAGGACACGGTAACCTCACGAGTGGAAAGTTTCGACTCTTTAGAAAATTTCTGAATTATTTCTGATTCTCTAGAGGCTTTCTGAATCCCTCTTGGATACGAGAGACGTTTCTCTGGATGAATTCATTAGGATAACTTGTTGTTGACACTTTTGGAATACCGATTGAACCCCATACAGGCCCTGGATTTGATAACCCCCTTTGGTCTACAGACATATTTAGAAACCCACCTCGCACAGTGCGGGACCTTTATGGCAACTTGGGGGTAGGTCCTCATCCACCTATTGTATCACAACTGCCCGAAACATATGTTACCTACATGATACCTTTAGACCACTTTGTTGGTACAGCTAGCAATATCATCGTCATTCTAGACACACAGTCAGTTGGTCCTGGCTCGACTTTTTCTCTCCAGATGGCCCATTCTACTATGGTCCCACATGTTAAGACTATTCCTACTAGGAATGTGGTGGTTAACCAAGCTCCCATTGGCACACCACTCTCATCTAAACCTATCCCATAACTTCCTCCTGGGTATCACGCTTTGAATCCCTCCACCGTCGTCCCTACACAGGTTTCATCTGGAGTTTCTAGACTTTTTGTTCCACCTGGGTACAATGTTGTTGTCGATTTTGTTCCTACACCTTCTCGGGTCCTCTCCGGAGGGTCTTATCCACATTTTCTTGGGGGATCTGGCCCTAGTGGCTCCAATCCAATTGGAATCACCCATCATCCGTTCACTTATGGTTACCAGATTCTCGTTGGAGGGAAATCTCACATTGGGGGGGAACCTCCACTTGGAGGACAACCTCAGGTTGGACTCTATAACCCACTATATGGAAAGAACACATAGGAATCACTAGCCCAACTTTGGAACCTTCTTTCCCAAAGAAATCCACAATCATCTGGGGGGATATAGTCTCAAGTCAACTCTTTTGTGCCCCCTCACTCTGGCCAGCCGTATCCTGGTTCTTTGAATCCTAATTGGGATTCGAACATTCACTCTAGTATCCCTTTCCAAGGGAACATCTCTAATCAACCCAACCCTATGGGCTATATGCCTCCAAATCCTCCACGACAAAATTTGTCAGGACTCTCCACTTACATGCAAATTACTTACGGTCCTACTGGTATACCAATAGGACTTCCTCCCCAAAGTCACCAATATCCTCACGTGAATAAACAGTTTCCTTTTCTAACCACTTTGGATTTAGCCGACTTATTTATAATCTTGAATGATCCTATCTTACATTATTCCCATTGGCCTGTTATACCAGTCAAATTACCGTCCAACATTCCCAAGTTTGACGGTCGATCAAAAAAATACCCAAACAATCATGTTATGACCTTTCACCTTTGGTGTTCGTACAACTCTTTGATAGACGACTCCATTTGGTTACGACTCTTCCAACGAATTATCACGGGTTCAGCCGCAAGTGGTACATAGAATTACCACAAGGCTTCTTTAACAACTTCAACACCCTCGCCATGGATTTTCTCACACATTACCAATTGCCAATCCACTATGAGATAGGAATCTAGATTTTGAGTTACTTTAAGCAATCTTCTACCACTAACATTTCTGATCACATTCATGAGTGGAGATGAAGGAGATGCTCGATCAAAATCAACCTTCCTGATCAGTTATTGGCTGAATGGTTCACCAAATCATTCATCAGTAAAATTGCCCATGATATTTCCATGGGTGGAGTTGTCACTGAAGAGCAGACGATTAGTCGCGCTTAGTACCTAGATCTCATTTATTCGCAAACGGACACTCTTTACAACTTGATCCCCGACGCTCCTTGCCCTTCGACCACAGCTACCTCAACAACCCCAACAACTTCTCATGTTGTTGATGGTGTGATTGGAACCTTCCATGTTGACGCTAAATCCACGTCGACCACTCACACCAATCCCAAATCTACTGCTTCTAATGTTCAAAGTTCTCTGACTCCTACTCCTTCCACCGACAAAACTTTCGAGGTTAATTCAGTTCAATATACCCCTCCCAGCAAAAACAAATCTAAAAAAGGAAAGGGTAAGAATAAGGAGGATAAAAATAAGAATCTACAATGCAATAAACCCAAGACACAGTTTGATGATGATAAGGATAAGCGTAAACCTCGATATCCTTGCCTTTTCTGTGGTGATGATCACTACACGAAAGATTGTCCAAGACGTGTTGAGGTCACTAAGTTCCTTCAAGGGATGGGGAAGCCTCCTACACCTATCTTTTTGTCACAACCTTTCCCTTCTCAACAACAGGCCCAATTGGTCATTCATGACAAATCCTCTCCTTCCACCACTTTGTATGTCCTTATGTGTACTGGTAATTCTACCAAGAACGACGTTACAATCACCACTCGGGCCAAAGATTATTCTCCTTCAAAGGAGAAAGTTGATGATTTACCACCTTCATTGGTTCAAATGCCTCCCTCAACTTCACCTCCCAATGGTCCTCTTCATCTCAAACGATTGGGTCCCGATACAGTTATCCTCCCTCCTCCAAAGGGTGTTGTTTGGAAGTGTGCCTTTAATCCTCATGCATGTGCTGCTCAAAACTACAGCATTGTAGAAGACCTTGCGCAAGAACCAGTTGCAATGTCAGCTCTCGAAGTCCTTCAAAGTTGTCCCACTCAACGGAAAACACTGTTAAAGGCCATTGTTGGAATTCATCCCAAAGACACGAATTCGATAATCTTTGACCTGCAAGATCACATTCCAAGGCCACCTCCTCAGTTAGTGTTTCAGATTCAAGTTGTTGTCGAGAAAAACAATATCTGTAGAACCGTTATTGACGAGGGTGCCTCAATGTGTGTTATATCAGTTACTTGTTGGAAATCCATTGGCTCTCCCCCCCTCACCGAATCACACAATACACTTAAGGCTTTCAATGGTTCTGGTTTTAAACCCTGCAGTGTTCTTCCCTCCTTGTCTTTTATGTTGGAAGGCAAATCTGTCAATGTCGAGTTCGAGGTCTTTGATGCACCTCTTGACTATAACCTTTTAATTGGTTGTAGTTGGATTGATTCCATGTGTGTCATTGTGTCTTCCCTTTTCATGTGTTATGTTTCCCACATCAAATAAAAGTCGTTACGGTTGACCAATTGGCCTTTTTCAATTTGGATTCTCGCACTAGCAACGTACCCTTTATCTCCAAGACACCTCCTGGGTACGAGAATGTCGATGTGGGCCTTCTGAAAGATTCAAATTTGATGGGAACCTTCCCAATACCACCACACGATGTTCCACCTCCTTTTTCCACCTCAATCAACATGATTTCCACCTTTGTCCACGAAACCCTCGCGTCTCATGACCCATTGATAGTACCTGATCCTGGTGATTATCTTCGCTATGGTGAACAAATGTTTTTAAGTCCAGTTGAATCCGCTTATCAAGCCATTCAATCAACAACCCCGTCTACACCCTCTCTCTGTGATTCATCTCCCAATCCATTTCACGTCATCTTTCCTACAGACGAGATGATCATGTCAGTTATGTCCATGGAAGACACCCCATGGGACGATGGGCATCATCGTTCCATTCTCTTCCTAGAACAACACACCATAGAGAGTTACCAACAGATTTCGACTCCATCGACCATTGTTGTCATTTCCTATGTTCTCGAGTCATCCCAAGACATGTTATATGAAGGGAACCTTAGTAATATCTCACCCATCGTTCCTCTTGGCATATCCATTAAACCTGGAGTCATTGAAAATGTTCACATCGGAGCCTCATGTTCCATAGATGAGGTCATCACTTATAAAGCCATTTTTCAACAATTTTGTGACGTTTTCGCTTGGAGCTATGAAGAGATGTTGGGTATTGACCCCGATATCATTGAGAATGAAATTAAGACCTACCCTGACACTAAACTTGTCCAGCAGAGACTTCACCTAGTCCACCCTCATAAAGACGCTGCTATCAAGCTCGAAGTTGAAAAACTTCTTAAGGCTGGCTTTATCTACCCTGTGGCTTTAACCGATTGGGTATCCAATCTAGTTTCGGTCAATAAGAAACAAGGCATGATTCGTGTATGTGTATATTATGTAAATATCAATAAAGCTTGTCCTAAGGACAATTATCCAACCCCCTTCATTTACTAGATCGTCGACGATTGCGCCGGGAGCGAAATCTTTTCCTTAATGGACGGTTTCTCCAGCTATAATCAAATTAATATTTTGCCCGCGGATCAACACAAGACTGCTTTCATTTGTCTTTGGGGTACCTTTGCCTACTGGAAATTGCCTTTCGGTTTGAAGAATGTTGGTGCAACTTTTCAACGTGCCATGTCTTATTCTTTTCATGATATCAAGCATATCGTACAACTGTATCTCGATGATCTACCGGCGCATTCCATGCATCGCCAAGATCACCCAGCCCATCTCCGAGCCATTTTTCTTCATTGTCATTACTATCGTATACGCTTGAACCCACACAAATGTGTTTTTTCTGTGGAGTCCGGCCGACTTCTGGGTTTTATTGTGTCACTTCATGGAATTCGGGTAGACCCTTTGAAGGTTGAGGCTATCCTTAATCTACCTCCTCCTTCCACACTACGCCAGCTTCAAAGTTTGCAAGGGAAGGCAAAATTTTTGCATTGATTCATTCCAAATTACACCGAGTTAACACAGGGTTTTACTCGACTATTGAAGAAAGGTGATGAGTTTATATGGCACGATACCGCCAAAAAAGCCTTTGAAGCTTTAAAACTTTCCTTAACCCATACACCACTGCTTTTCCCACTCGATTATAGTCGAGACTATTTCCTTTACCTCGCAGCTTCGAACTCTACCATTGCAATGGTTTTAGTCCAAGAAGACGATTTGCACAACGAACATGTAATTTACTATTTGAGTCGGAGTCTCATGACCACCGAATCTAAACACCTACATGTGGATAAGCTGGCCTTGGCAGTTGTTCAAGCTGTCCAACATTTTCATCATTATATCTTATTACGTAAGACCATTGTCATTTTTTATTGCAACCCTATGCAGCATATTCTTACGCGCCAATTTCTGGGGGGCAAGTACTCCAAATGGATAGTGATTCTCCAAGAGTTCAACTTAGCATTTGAACACGCTAAGTCTAAGAAATCTTTGGTATTTTCCGAATTGATATGTGACCTTCCCTCAACTGATACAACAAATGTGGCAGAGGATTCCTTACCTGATGAATCCCTTTTTTTTATCAATTCTGATGACGTTTGGTACGGAGGTATTATCATTTATCTCTGGACTCAAACTTTCCGGCATGACCTCTATAGTATGGAGCGTCGTCGTATACGATATCAAGCCTGTCAATACATAATTCTCGGTGACACTCTTTATCGTTGTGGTGTTGACTCAATTTTTCGACGATGTCTCACCTACAATGAGGCTGAGAAAGATTTGAATGACTGCCACTCTGGAGCATGTGGCGGTCATATGTCTGGGTATGCCACTTCCCAAAAGATCTTACGAATAGGATAGTTCTAGCCTTCTTTGTTTAAAGGTTGTATCACTGTTGTCCAGAAATGCCATGCTTGTCAAACGTATAATAACAAGATAAGATCTCATCCTGCTAATTTACACCCTGTAGTTTCCGTTGGTCCCTTCACAAAATGGGGCATTGACTTCATGACATGGCCCTCACTTGGTCGGGAGGCATGGATACATCATCATAGCTGTGGATTACTTCACTAAATGGGCCAAGGCGATGCCTACATTCGATAAAACCGGGAAAATTGCAGCATTTTTCATATTCAATCATATCATTACTCGGTTTGGTGTCCCCCAAGCTATCGTTACTGATCATGGTAGCCATTTTTTAAATTTCATGATGTCCGAGCTTACTAAAAAGTTGGGTCTTCGGCATGAAAACTCAACCCCGTATTACCGACAAGCCAATGTCCAGGTTGAAGCAATAAACAAAGTTCTCATTACTATGCTTCGACGGATGATTGGAATTCATAAGACAAGTTGGCACACGATGTTATTTTCTATATTGTGGGCCTACCGGACATCCGTCAAGTATGCCACTGGGTTCACACATTTCCAATTAGTTTATGGTATCGAATTTGTTATGCCAATTGAATGTGAGATACCATGTTTGAAACTAGCCATTGAACTTCTTCCAAACACCTTTGCTGAAGAGGAACATCTATTGTACCTGATGAAATTAGATGAAACTCGTTGTGATGCCACTCTGGTTATTGAAGCTCAGAAAAAACGTGTCAAAGCCCAATACGATAAGCATGTCAAGCCACGTGTTTTCTCTAAAGGTGATCTAGTTCTCCTCTACGAACAAGATCGTGATTTACTAGGGGCCAGAAAATTCGAGGCTATGTGGCGAGGCCCTTATATCGTCAAATGAGTGTTGGAGAAGGGAGCTTATGAGTTAGTGGATTATGATGGCATTCCTTTGAGTGAACCCATAAATGTGCTTTACTTGAAGAAGTATTATGCTTAGATTGTCTTTGCATGAGTGCTTGTATTTTTATTGTATCATACTCTTGTGTGCTACTTTTCGTGTGCTTTTTCGTTATTTGGTTTCGACCCCCAATTGCTTACCTTGCATTGTTCTTGGTTTCCAGATGTCGGTGTCTTCTCTACCCTACATTGGCTTCATCGATGGCTCTAGTCGTAGTACTCATAACCTAGCATCTGTTGTTTGGGCAATTTATGCACCCACGAACGAATTAATCAATCTACACGATGTTTGCCTCGGTCGTGCAACTAACAATATCGTGGAGTACAGTGCAGTCATCGAATTGTTGATCGATGTTGTTTCACTTGGAATCCTTCATATTGTTGTACGACTTGATTCGTAGTTAGTAGTACTACAATTGAGTAATGTCTATGCTATCTGAAGTTCTACTTTATTAAGGGTATATTTACGAATTCGCCTCTTGGAACGTTATTTTGATTACATTGAATATAAACACATTCCTAGATGTCTAAATACATTAACAGATGCATTAGCTAATTATGTGTTAGACAAACATTTGAGACATTTATAAATCCAATCACATTTTTTATATAAAGCAAGTAAGTCGGTAGAATCCTCATGTATATATAACGATAAAAAAATTTACAAATAGTGTTTTTTTCGTTTGAAGACCAAAATATCAAAAATGTGAACCACGTGGCTTCATATACAAAATAGTATCAACGATGTTGCTCATGATAACACACAACTTCACGTGATACCCTACGGAGCACTCGACTAAGAGAACTAGATATGCCCACGGTATGGTGCTAATAACGTCTCGAGATCTCATCAATAGAGATATCCAGGACATCTATTATCAACCCCTCCAGGTTCTGCTCAATCGCCTCATAATCAGCGGCAGCCAACCCTACTACCTCGACTACCTCCCCTTGTCTCTGTATGGGGGATGTACCTAGAGGTCGGTGCAATCCAACAACTACGTTGTTAAAGAGTTCTTGATTAGTCGTCGGATTAAAAACAAAAACATAAAAAAACATTTCATATTTCAAAATTTACAAAAACATTATAAAAACAAGATGTGCTTCTTACCCAAGTTCCCCCACTGAAAACCTTCGAGCAGAACCAAGTTTGGATCACCTCTAAATTCCAAACTGACATACGCATAATCATCTACCATCAGTAGCTGAGGCCTCAGCCAATCAAAGAACACGTCATTATATTTGACAATGGGGTCAGTCACATGCTGAGCCATGAGGTCACACCACCTCTTCATTATTGGATCTTGTAGAACCCTCTCTAGGAAGAAGGACATTAAAATGGATCTGTACCTGAACTGTTTCAAGTCACCTTTCTTGCACTTTGTCAATAGTTTCTTCATACTCAGAAGAACCCCGTCACACCAATTAAATACCTGAGGCTCCATGCACTCCACTGTGTACTGAAAGTAACTCTGGAGAGCCATATGAGGAGATGCACTCCCCACCATCCATGAGATAGTGAAAAGGATAGTCCAAAGAGGTAGATCTCAGACATCCCTAATGGAAACCTTGCCTTTATGTCTCTCAACCTCTGGTTCACAATACCGACGACATATTCAATCATTGATAGACCTCAACCTCTGTTGCCTGTCAATGTCACATGGGATCCACAGCGAGATAATCCTGTCAAAAAATAGATATCCTCGATATCTAAAGAGAGTATGTGGGCTCCCACATGGAATATCTGTTGATCCACATCCCACATGTGGACTAAATACTCAAGTAACCTCAATTGGGCCCTCATGCCCTGGATCTTAAAGAACTTAAGTCCCCCACACTGTCGGAGGGAATTAACTGTGCCTGGGTCATTCCCGGTGAAATGATCATCCTCCTCATGTTCTCTCTCCCTCCACTCCAACATTTTGATAGTCAAAAACCTACATTGGAGCCATAAGGAGAAGATTAGCATCTTCATTTTACTTTATTGGGAGTTTGTATTCGCTAAACATAATGAGAAATTTTTGAGTTGTGCACGGCGCAGGTGATATTTTTACGTAGTGAGGAATCGTCGTAGATCATCCATAAGGCCACCTACAGAAATCCATGGTTTCCGCAGAGCACGATATAATCCACCTGCGGTGATCCCTACGTGCACCTACCCTCATAAAATCTAACTCAAAAACCATTTTTAACCAATAAAAACATAAATTAATCCATGGAAAATGAAGAGGATAAGAAGATTACCTTTTTAGCAGAAATCGTTCGTCGAATGGTTTCCCGTGCCTCCTGCAATCCACAGTGGAAGTTTGAGGTGAAATAGGATTTTTTGGACAAGTTTTGGGTAAAATGACAATGGAATGTGATGGGTGTTATATATGCACTAAAAAGACACTAAACTACCCTCAATTAATATATCAACCCGAGGTAAGTAAACTTAGAGTTGTAGCAAAATATATGCCAAAGGTAGAAGGCGGGTAGGAGTATGGTCTAGCTAAGGAAGGTAGCTATATAAGGCTAATCTACTCAAGCAAAACTATCTAATGAAGAAACCTTATTAAGCAATTGGAAACTAGGTAACCTAAGTATTCTTTGGGCCAAGTATCGATGGACAGTTCTAAGAAAGCAAGTAAAAATCCTATGTAAAGAAAACTAGTTCAACAGTAAGCAAAGGCAAACTACTAAGCATAATAAGCAAATGACGAAAGCAAACTATTTTAACTTGMCAACCTACATTCAATGAGTAACTACCCTATGAAAGCAAATAAATAAACAAGTAAGCAAAAGCACCTATCTAACCTATTAAAGCAAATAGATAAGTAATCAAAGACACCTAACTAACCTACTAAAGCAAAAGACAAGTAAGCAAAGACAACTATCTAACCTACTAAAGAAATAGACAAGTAAGCAAAGACAACTAACTACTGCAAGCAAAAACTTCTCATTGAACAACTATCTAGCTTAAGAGGCAAGTGAACTAAATGCCTAATGCAAAACTATTTATAATGCGTGAAAGGAAATCTAAATGCTCAATGCAATGCATGAAATGAAATCTATTTTATTGAAAGCAAGAAGAACTATCAACTAATTCTTGATATATAATAAGCAAACTGTCATCTAATCTATCAAAACAAAGTCTATCTATCTACAACAACAATACAACTATATTATAATATATGAAAGCAAGAAACTATATCTATGAAAGCGGGAAAACTATTTCTTTTAACCTATGAAAACTCAAATATAATGTTGATGGTTGTGTGAATGTCTCCAGTGTCGGATGATATCTCGATGACACTTAACAACAAAGGACAACTCAAGTGGTATAAKCTCAACACTAATTTCAATGGAAAAATGAAAAGTATGGATTTAAACAATCCAATGAGAGTTTAGCCATCATAAAAAGAATGTTAAATACCATGTATATTCATGTATAAACCATTAACATCATAACGAGATCATCATTATACTTCTACACTATGTAAGCAAAATTAGATTTAACCATTAACTAAGAAATGTAATTGCATTTTAATTCTAGGAAAGGAAATTGCGTAAAATGAAACTATGCTATGTCTATTCTACTATTCAAACTACAATAAGGAAATGATTAACTATTCAAACTGAAATGAAATCTATACATCCATCAAAATCCTTGTCAAAGAAAACCCAAATAAAAACTCTATTCCATTATAATTAAAACTATGTTTTAAAATTATGTTTTAAACTCTAACTAATCTATTTCAGCATACATAAATTCTAATCTATTATTTAATCACACAGGGGTTAGTGGCTTAAGCTTAAGCTTGTCTATACTAACTAAGAACTCATTGCATACTAACAAAACTCCTTCATATTAATCTGCAAAAGGAAACTAACACAATTAAACTATAACAACAAACTAATTAACATAATAAAAATGCATGTACAGGAAAATGAAGAAAACAACTAAACTATGAAATACATAAACAATAGAAAGACAGTAACCAGACTGTTGGTGGGCCCCCCAGCAACTCGTGGCTACTTCCTAAAAGCCAACCACGAATTCAACAACTCAAATTCACCATGAAAACTCAAAAACGTATTTCTAGCACAATCTGGCAATGTAAAAACTCAAAACAGAGAAAAAGTGAGTTTGTCTCTAATACACTGGCTCTTCTACTTGGTTCACAATTTTATGATCATCCTAGTGCTATTTATAATGTTTACATACCAAGTGGTCGACCACAGGAGGTTCAAACCACTTATAAAATTGACAAATTTCATTAATGGTGCCCTAACTGCCGAAACAGAGCGAGCCAATAATCACCCACCATAACAACCCAAAATTGAGTTGTCAAGAGTTCAGTAGTTGAAGGGGATAAGCATGAATCAAACCCACATTTCCGATTTTCCCATCATTGGCTACCAATGCCATAACTGCCAAGTCACCCTACGTTTTTGTGCAGGATGGACTGTCGGATCGAGTACTAGAACAAGTGTTGGATGACGAATTGAGAACCACGAACTGCTCTTAATCCATTCACAATTTCATGAAACAGCCCTTAGGGGACCTAATTGGGCATACTGCGCACAAAACCCATGTGCCGGATTTTTTAGATTCCACTTCATCCTCCCAAAAAATAATGTTTAAGTTTGTTGCCTGTAATAGTGTCGGATGAAGTACTGGATGGTGTTGGATGGAAAAACGCCTTGTGATTTTTCCCTGTAACACCAAAAAACGTGAATCAAATCCTTGGAAGCGTGAAAACATGATAAATTATGCTTGATACAATCATTAAACATGAATCAGGCGTACCTTATGTCGATCATACCGTTTTATCATAAAATTCTTCAAAATGGTCCTTCAAAAGATGAAAAACACATATGTACATGTGGCAAAAGTGCATAGTAACCGTCATAAAAGTGATCATATCTCGGGCCCAACAGAATGGTTAAAAAGAGTTTTTACCTATATTTATTCACTTTTTACTTTTTTCATTAATATTTTATATTATTTTATTCATTTCACTTAAAACCTAAAGCTCTAATGATATTGTAAGTGTTTTGATTTTTAACGGATGAAGAATCTAGGAGCCTAAATGATGGAACACGGATAGGTTTTCTTGGTTTGTTTTTATGTTTGTCGCTTGTACAAATACTTTTTAGGTTTTTTAGGAAAAACCCTGAGCTCAATCTTTGTTCGTTCTCGTGCTCGCAAATCAATGAGAATGCAATCGAGTATACTTTTGTCATTTTGTCGTACTCGTCATGGTAACACGAAAAACAAAACTCATGGAGTGTCCTTTAATCTCTTTTCACGCTCCGTAAAAATGAAAATATTGTCGAGTGACCTTGTTATTTTCACACTCGTAAAAGTATTTGAAGAAAACATTTGATGGGCAGTAGGTTATCACTTTTTCGGTCTCATCAAACTAATTTACGAAAAAGGAACTGAGAGAGTTCTCTTTAAGTGTTTTTCAGACTCTCTAAATATGAAAAACCCCTGAGTTTTCTCTCTTTGGTCTCGTTAAACAAACATTGAAAGACCTATATGGAATCGAACCACTCCTTCTTAGGGTTCGTTAAACATACTCCGAGGGACTCGTCCGAAGGATGAGCTTATATCAACAAGCATATGTTATCCTCCTCAATCTTGTGTAAAAATAAAGAGGTACTCACCAGAAATGGTGGGGGAAATTTTGGGAAATAAATGTGTCTCTATATTTGTGTTAGTGGCAGTAATAGTCGCTCTTGAACATGACATCCCCATCATCATTGAATTCGGGTTGGGAAATCCATTTGTCTCTTGTTTGACCTTCCGCAAGTTCATATCTTGGGTCATCTTTGAGTCAATGCTACCAAGACCATTGTCGTGTCATTCAAATGTTCAAGAGAAGTCCAACCTTGCACAAGCCTTCTACTGAGTCGACCATCTGTAGTTATCAATTCTTACCATGTCATCCTTCCCTGTGTCAGTTTCAAATCATCTTCGTACTTTGATCTACCTCAAATATGTTACTTGTTTCATGTCATTGATGGGGCATACATCAATGCCTTCATGTGACAAGTCTTTTCCTGTCGAATTCAACTCATTATCCAAGAATAAGACTTAGAAATCAATTAGTACCTTAGAACCCACATGCCTCAATGGCAGGTTTCTTCGCTTTCGACAGTGGGTTCACATCATTGACCTCTGATTGAAATATTCTATCGAGTGCTCGACTTCAGCTCATTTATTCGCATTCGTTGGATTGTACTAAGGTACCTTGGGAGTCATTGACATCAATGGTGATTTCCCTCGCACCTGTTAACAGTTTTCATCAATGGTCGGTAATCAAGTGGTTTCTACCATGTTCGACTTCAACACCTATAATCGCATGGTTAGATTCGTACTTACGGACGACGAGATTCAACACCCTGGATCTTATTGTTTCGATCCAGGTTGCAATGGAGTATTTATGATTTGTATTGACACATAGATCCACTTTGTATGTCTCGTGGCTATGTCTGAATCTGAGTTTTCTACGAGCATAGATCCACAGTGTATTCCTGGTGGCTATGTAGAATCTTGATGACATGGATCCACAGTGTATGATTAGTGGCCATGACTGACATTTATGATTTAAATCACTTATCGTCTGAGCATGGGAATGCCTACCTCAGAGATGGTATAATATTACGCAAATGCTTGGTTGTTTGTAGGTTTCCAATTGGTGCTCTCCTTGTTTCCGACACACACACATATTCTACAAAGTATTTTGGTTGTCACGAGTTCTAGCCTCATACTTTGGGGGGGCATTCTATTACACATTAATTTAGTCACTCTGGTGATGTTTCTATAGCATGTGTTCAGGCTTCCAAAAGAACCTTTCTTCATGAGAAAAGTGACTAGCTTCATCTTCTACAAAACTTGTTTCTAGAAGGCCGCCGTAGGCCAGCCATAAGGTATAGTGTGGAAATGTCTGATCATCGTAGGCTGTCATGAAACTGGCTTGCGACATTTCCACAGGCTGCACTATAGCCAGGGTGCGATGGCATTGAAAGACTGAAAAAAGGTTGAAGTTCATGAAAGTTCTAGAAGGGATCTTTTAGAATATGAGGTGGCATCCATATGGTTGGGATCCTACTTGCTTCTCTGATTTGGTGGGATCATCCTAATCTTTTTAACCATCTCTCTTTCTCTTATATAATGATGGATTTCTCATGGAAAAGGTTAAGCAAGAAAGCAAGCAAGGAATTAATGAAAGAATAGGTTGAGAATTGTGTGAGGGATTATATTTCAATTGATGCTTGAGGTCTTTATTGGTCCATCAAGTTATTGTGAATCTTCTTCATGTAAGTTTGGAGCAATGTGTGTGTTGGAGAAAAGGGCCACCGAAAGGGAACCTTGCAACATCAAGGATGTTTGGTTGTATCTTCCACTTTTACTTAATATAATACAGTGGCATGTTTCTTTCCCATAAAATCATTCTCATTTTATTACATGACTCCTTGATCACATGTGTAAGTTTTCATTTAATATACTAACTTTGGTTGGTTTGTGTTTCATTGCAGATCTAATATCACAAGAGCATCGGAGCGAAGTAGGGACAACAAAGACATAAGGAAGCAATATTCAAATGTATGTCTTCATCTCTTGTTTGATAGTAAATTTGATGATTAAACCTTAGGGAAAGCGTCATGTCATGTCATGTCTTGTTTTGTTCTAGATCTAGGTGGATCTAGGGAGATCAGTTTATGTCCGCATTCACCGATTTATCCAATAACACCCTCGATTCATATGGGAGAGAGACATCTCTAAGGAATGATAGATAGGTCTCATGAGTCTAGGGCAAAGTTTGTATACTTCAGAGATAAGCTTGGCATGATGCAGAATGTCTCCCTTGTTGAGAGGGAGTGTTGATGTTTGGACAACATTGGGAAGACGTTTTCCTAGATTAATAATTAATAATATAATTATTGATTATTAAATAATATATATAATAAGTAATAATAATAATAATAATAAATAGTTATTTATTAACCAAGGGACGCATCCTTTCATGGATCGTCACCATATGTTCTCTATATATGGAACACTCATCATTGTAATAATATATTGAATATACAATGTCATCTCATATAGAAAAATCAACAAAAACTTCTGTAATCATTCATCAAGACCAAGAGGATGAGGTGATGTGATAAAGGAATAAAGCTAATGCAATGTTGGGCTATGATTAGAATCAACAATGGAAACTCACAACTGTAAACTACACAAATTAAGAGAGATTGCACAAAGAATAAATAATGCATAACTTAGTAGTTATTAATTCAATGAAAATACATCAATTTTTTAGCTTCCTACATTCACAAAACCGTCAAGGTCCCTAGATTCTACACAAAATCTACAGGCTAATCTATGAGAGACCAAAGGCCCCAATTACATCAAAGCTTCAAATATTTAAGTTAGAGTTAATGACTGGTCAAATCCCAAGAATTTTAATTTCATTATTTAACTCAAATAATTATATAATTCAAATAATTGAAGATAATTACTATCTCTTGACCTTCTAGATACACTAATATATATATATAGTATAATAGATATTGTTTTGTTTCGTAGGGCGGACCCCTGCCTTTTGTTTTTAAGTGTTTTGCATGTTTTTGGGGGTTTTGGTTTTTGAATGGCCCCTTTAGGGGCATCAACCTACAAATGATAAATAAATGCAAACAAACAATGCAATAAGTACCAGTTCACCCTCCCTACTAAACTTGACATTAACGATAGTAGGTATTATGGCAGGGAAACCCAACCATCACTCAATCACAGGGTTATGTGTCTTTTTTCCTTCGTCTTAGGTGGTGTGTTACTTGAATAAATTTAATAAATAATAAATCAAAACATCTATACTACTCAACCCAAAGGAATGGGGTTGAAGCCCATTGCGATTCGCATAGCCACCATATGCAAGAGAGCTTCAACTAGTTCCTTGGTTAAGGATTAAAAATTATCTAATACAAATTAAATCAATGACAATATACAAAGAACAGTTTCAAATTTCTATGAACACAAAATTAAATGAAAAACCAAGAATTTTATTTTACATAAGCAAGCTATAATAACAATGAAACATGTTGGGAGGATTGGTTGTTAACCTCCCCACCCAGGTTCACTTCCTATAAGTGACATGTTGACGACTCTTAAGAACCACGTTGAAAAACAAATTAAAACAATGAAACATGTGAAAGATTTATGAAACCAAGTAAAGTCAAAACAAATTTAAAAATGAGTGTGTGGGAAAGATTTTGCAAGGTTGTTTGATGTTTTTTGATTGCTTACATTTTGGCCCCTCTGCCTCAAACAGGTCTTCAAGTGGTTCTTGATCGCTTAGGTGAAGCAAAACAAGCAACCGGTTATTTCCTAGTAGGTTAGCAATGAAATTTTTAGTATTTTTAATAACGGAACTGAACTAAAGAAAACAAAAAATTGGAAATTACAAGTATAAAACAACCAACTAAGACAGTTGTCTCGGAAGGGTGAACTAACCAAAATGGTCAATTTCCTATTTAGAACAGCAATAACAAAGGGCATAAAACTAAAAATAAAATAAGAAGGAAAGAAAAAGAAATGAATAACAATAGCCAGCAAAGAACATGGGTTTTAAGGGTTGTCCTAAGAGGATCTAGACCTCCTAACCGCTAACTATGGTTGATATTCCTAGCTCCTTCCTAAAATCTGCACATAAACTTTAAACAAGTCAATCAATAGCTATTATTAAGTGAAAAACAATAAGTTTAACCCAAGGAAATAATAAGAAGTACTTAGCTAATCAATCCCTCCTGGAGATAGATAACATAAGAAGTATTTACTACTACCCTTCAACCCTTGACTAGTAAGCATTCAAGTCCCAACAATCGAAAGGAGAACAAGCAAGTACAAACGCTTAGAACTCTTATAGAAAAATCAGCAAAGATTTATTGTTACATTCAACAAGCCTCCCTTTATACAAAAGCCTTCCTCTTATTTATAAGAGAAGAGGAGGTTAGGATTAGGTCACAAGACACTTGTCACTTTTGAAAAATTGAAAAGTGGACCAACTCTAAACTGTTTTGTCTTTTTCGAAAAAGCAAATCAAATCTAATTTGATTTCAACTTTAATTATAATATTTTATTTATAAAGTAAATCATTCAATAAATGAACTTTAAAAAAAAAAACATTTTGGGAAAATGACAAAATTGGGTGCCACCTCATCATTTTCCTTGGGATTTGTGCCACCCCAATGGAATCTTGATTTCTACCCCTTTTTTTCAGCTATAAATTAGGTGGCTTCATGGTGCCCAAGGCCATCAATGATTGTTGAATTCACCATGGGTGAAGGCCCATGACTTGGGGAAAATTTGGGATACTTTGGAGGGAGGGGGATCTTGAGTTTGTTTTCTAAATGTAGAGAAAGGCACATTGTCCGGGTAGTTTTCAGACCGGATTTGATGCACCTTTCACTACCTATAAGTGTTCCTTGAGTAATGGTGAAGTATGGCTTCAACCAAGTTTGATTTGGCTAAAGGGAGACTCGAGACTAAACCTTGGAAGGAATTTCCCTCATGTCAAACAACCATGATTTTGAAATATTATGTTTCCATTCTATAGCTCTGCCCACCAACATTCCGCTGCTTTTCATTTAGCTCAAATCGGGCTCCGGATGAGCGAGATATGGCCCCGAAAAGGTCAAGGGAAAATGATGGTTGGCGGGTTGATCAGGGAAAAAATTAAAATTAAATATGAATTATGGGTTAAACACCATAATTGACAGGATACTACATGTATACATTCCTATAGCTAAAATGGGTCTCCCTAGGATTTCAAAAACTTGGCCTCGAAAGCCTACAATTAGGACTCCCTTTCAACACTTGTTCCCTGGTTCCCTGGTCAAAACAAGGCCCCCGACACACCTGAACATCCCACTAAAGATATAGGATGAATTTTTGAAAGTGAATACCGTGGTTGGATTCTACACTTCCTCCCAGTCAATTAGACTATTTTTGGATAAAAATCTGGCTCCGGATGAGGAAGATATGGAATTAACTTTGTCAATGTCCTAAGGGGGGGATAAATTAAATTAAATTATATATATATATATATATCGAATGAGATGTGGTTGGAATGTGGCATGGGTAACACCATTGAAAAGGCCTCGATGAGCCCATCATGAACATGCCATGATAAATTTGATCCTATGCCACCTAGGCCCTTAATTATGGCCAGTAAAGTCTATTGTCTAAAACCCTGATTTGCTTGTGGGGACTACAAAATTCTCAATCTTGTGAAAGGTGCCACATCATCACACAATGTCCAATCGATGCAAACAACATATCGAAGGAAAGGTCTCAACGAGCACTACAACAAGGTGGAAATGAAAATCTATGATGAGATTGTTAATCACTACTTGAACTACTCGGAAACATGTTACACATTATTTTGGTCACTCTGATGATGACCCTACAGGCATGTATTCAGCCTCTCAAAACAATCTTTTACATGAGAAAAATGACTAGGTTCTTCCCCTACAAGGCATATTTTTAGAATGATGTCGCAGGCTGACAGTGGTACACAGTGCGGAAATCCTTGATTTCTGCAAGCTGCTCTATGCCTAGCTCACGGGATTTCCGCATGCTGCTATATAGGCATGGTGCGGCGGCGTTTGAAGCTAAGGAAAGGAAGAAGTTTCTACAAGGATAATCTTCTAGAATATGAGGTGGTGTCCGTATGGTTGTGGTCTTACTGGCTTCTCTGATTTGGTGGGATCATCCTCATTCTTGTAACCACTCCACCTTCTCCTATATAATGATGGGTTTCTCATGGAAAAGGTTAAGCAAGATTGAGCAAAGAATAGGCTGAAGATTGTGTGAAGGATCTTGTTACAACTGATGCTTGTGGCCTCTAGTTGTCCATCAAGCTTTTCTGGACCATCTTCATACAAATTCGGAGCAAGTTTATGTGTGTGTCAAAACAAAGGACCACTGAAAGGGAACTTCCGACATCAAGGCAATTTGGTTGTATCTTCCACTTTCACTTAATATGATACGGTGACATGTTTCTTTCCCATAAAATCATTAGTGTTTTATTACATGACTCCTTGATCACATGTTTAGGTTTCCATTGAATCTACAATTGTTGCTTTCACTTTGGTTGGTTTGTGTCATTGCAAATCTGATCTCACAAGAGCACTAGAGCGAAGTAGGGACAACAGAGATATAAGGAAGCRATATCTAAACATATGTCATATATTCCTTCTTTGGTATTAAATTCAATGGTAGMRACTTAGGGAAAGCATCATGYCATGTCTTGTTTTGTTCTAGATCCGGGTGGATCTAGGGWGATTAGTTTATGTCTACATTCACCGATTTATCCAATAACAAAATTGGCGACTCCATTCACCGATCTCGAACGACCGAGTCTTGATACAGTTATTCACCCTCCCCCAAAGGGTGTTGTTCGAAATTTTGTCTCCAATCCTCATGCACATGCTGCTCAGAACTATAGTATTATATAAGATCTGGTGCAAGCACCTTCCGCAATGTCAACTCTTGAAGTTCTTCAAAGTTGTCCCACTCAACGGAAGGCACTGTTAAAAGCTATTGGTGGAATTGACCGTATGGATATGAATTTGATAATTTTTTACTTGGAAGATCATATTCCAAGGCTACACCCTCAACTCGCATTTCAGATACAAGTTTTCATCAAAGAGAAGAACATTTGTAGAACCGTTATTGACGAGGGTGCCTCGACGTGCGTAATGTTTGTTGCTTGTTGGAAAGCCATTGCCTCTCCTCCCTTAATTGAATCACACAACATGTTCAAAGCCTTCAATGGCTCTGGCTTTAAACCCTAGAGTGTACTCCCCTCATTGCCTATTACATTATAAGGCAAATCGGTCAATGTTGAAGTTGAGGTCTTTGATGCACCTCTTGATTACAACCTCTTACTTGGTCGTAGTTGGATTGATTCTATGCGTGCAATTGTATCTACTCTTTTTCATCTAGTATGTTTTCCACAGCAGGGAAAAGTTGTTACAGTAGACCAACTGGCATTTTTTAACTCTGATGCTCGTACTAGCAACGTACCCTTCATTTCAAAGACACCCCCTCGGTACGAGAATGTCGGTGTGGGTCTACTAAAAGATTCGACTTTGATGGGTACGTTCTCGATCCCACCACCCAAAGTTCCACCTCCTTTGGTTGCCTCAATCAACATGATTTCCACCTCCGTTTGCGAAACCCCCATGTCTTCTGACCCGTGGATAGGACCCACACATGGTGATTATCTTCGCCATGGCGACCAGATGCCTTTAAGTACAGTTGAATCTTCTTATCAAGCCATTCAATCGGCAAGCCCTTCTACTACCTCTCTTGGTGATTCATCTCCTGATCCATTCCACATTATTTTTCCTACAAACGAGATGATCATGTTGGTTATGTCCATGGAAGACACCCCATGGGATGATGGGAATCATCGTTCCATCATCTTCCTAGAGTAGCACACCTTAGAGAGTTACCAACGGATCTCAACTCTGTCGACCATTGTTGTTGTCTCTTATGTTCCCGAGTCTACACACGATGTGTTATATGAAGGGAACTTGAGTAAAATTCCACCCACCATCTCCATCAACATATCCATTAAACCTAGAGTTGTTGAAAATGTTCACATCGGAGCTTCATGTTCCACCGATGAGGTTGTCACATATAAGTCCATTTTTCAGGAGTTTCATGACATCTTCGCATGGATCTATGAAGATATGCCAGGTATTGACCCTGATATTGTTGTACACGAAATTAAGACGTACCCAGGCACTAAACCCATCCGGCAGAGACTTCGCCCGTTCCACCCTCGTAAAGCAGCCGCTATCAAGCTTGAGGTTGAAAAACTTCTTAAAGATGGCTTTATTTATCCTGTGACTTTAACTCATTGGGTATCCAATCTAGTTTTGGTTAACAAGAAACAAGGTATGATCTGTGTCTGTGTTGATTATAGGGATATTAACAAATCTTGTCCTAAGGAAAACTTTCCCACCCCCTTCATTGACCAAATCATCGACGATTGCGTTGGAAGTGAAATCTTCTCTTTGATGGATTGTTTCTCCAGATATAATCAAACCAACATCTTACCCGCGGATCAAGACAAAACCGCTTTCATTTGTCCTTGGTGCACCTTTGCCTACTGGAAACTACCCTTCAGTTTAAAGAACGTTGGTGCGACTTTTCAACGTGCCATGTCTTACGCTTTTCATGATATCAAGCACATTATACATCCATATCTAAATGACCTACCAACACATTCCATGCATCATAGTGACCATCCGGCACACCTCTGAGCCATTTTCCTTCGTTGTCGGTTCTATCGTATATGCTTAAACCCACACAAATGTGTCTTCTGTGTGGAGTCTGATCGACTTCTAGGATTTATTGTTTCACGTTAGGGGATCAGGGTAGATCCTTTGAAGTTCGAGGTGATCCTCAATCTCCCTCCTCCTTCCTCACTCCGCCAGCTTCAAAATTTGCAAGGGAAGGAAAACTTTTTACGTCGTTTCATCCCAAACTACGTTGAATTAACACTCGACTCTACTCGACTACTGAAGAAAGGTTATGAGTTCGTATGGGATACCACTGCCAACAAATCTTTTGAAGCTTTGAAACTGACTTTAACCCATACCCCACTACTTTCCCCACCTGATTATAGTCGAGATTATTTCCTTTATCTCGCTGCTTCGGACTCTACCATTACCATGGTTCTAGTCCAAGAAGACAATCCACACGATGAACATGTCATTTATTATTTGAGTCAGAGTCTCACGACTACCAAAGCCAAATACTTACATGTTGAAAAACTGACCTTGGCAGTTGTTCAAGCTATCCAACGTTTCCTTCACTATATCCTATTACGCAGGACCATTGTAATTTCTGATTGCAACCCTATGCAGCGCATTCTTACACGCCAATTGCTAGGGGGAAAATACTCCAAATGAATAGTGATTCTCTAGGAGTTTGACTTAGAGTTCGAACGCGCTAAGTCTAAGAAATCCTTGGTGTTTGTCGAAATGATATGTGACCTTCCTTGCACTAAGACAGAAAATGTAGTAGAGGATTCTTTACCTGACGAATCCCTCTTTCTCATCAGTTCCGATGACCTTCGGTATGGAGATATCATTATTTATCTCCAGACTCAAACTTTTTGGCCCGATGTGTCTAGCGTTGACCATCATCATATACCTTACCAAGCCCATCAGTATATTATCCTCGACGACACTCTTTATCTCCTTGGGGTTGACCCCGTTTTTCGACGATGTCTCACCTATGATGAGGCTGAGAAAGCCTTGAATGATTGCCATTCTGGAGCATGTGGTGGTCACATGTTTGGGTATGCTACTACCCAAAAGATCTTACGAGCAGGGTATTTTTGGCCTTCTTTATTCAAAGACTATATTATTTCCATCCAAAAATGCCATGCTTGTCAAACATACAACAACAAGATACAATCTCATCCTTCTCCTTTACACCCTATAGTTTCTGTTGGACCTTTCGCAAAATGGGGCATTGATTTCATGACATGTAACCCCTCACTCGGCTAGGGGGCATGGATACATTATTGTAGCCGTGGCCTATTTCACAAAATGGGCTGAGGTGATGCCTACATTCGATAATACTGGAAAAATTGTAGCCATATTCATATTCAATCATATCATCACACGATTCGGAATCCCACAAGCTATTTTCACCGATCACAGTAGCCATTTTTGAAATTTCATGATGTTTGAGCTTACCGAAAAGTTGGGTCTTCGACATGAAAACTCAACCCCCTACTATCCATAGGCCAATGGCCAAGTTGAAGCAATAAACAAGGTTCTTATCACCATGCTTCGATGGATAATAGGAATTCACAAGACAAGTTGGAACATGATGTTGTTTTCAACATTGTGGGCCTATCGAACATCCGTGAAGTCTACCACGGGATTTACACCTTTTCAGCTAGTGTATGGTATCTAAGTTGTTCTTCCGATTGAATGTGAGATACCGTCGTTGAAGCTAGTCGTTGAACTTCTCCCCAACATCTCTACCGAATAAGAACGTCTATTGTATTTGATGCGTTTAGACAAAACCCGTCGTGATGCCACCCTAGTAATTGAAACCTAGAAGAAATGTGTGAAAGCTCAATACGAAAAGCATGTTAAACAATGTGTTTTCTCCGAAGGTGATCTAGTTCTTCTCTATGAACAAGATCATGATTTACTAGGGGCCGAAAAATTCAAGGCTATGTGGCACGCCCCTCATGTTGTCAAATGAGTGTTGGAGAAAGGAGTCTATGAGTTAGTCAATTATGATGGTATTCCTTTGAGTGAACCCAGAAATGGACTTTACTTGAAGAAGTACTATGCCTAGGTTATCTTTGCATGAGTGCTTGTATTTTTATTGTATCGTACTTTTGTGTGCTACTCTTGTGTTTTTTTGTTATTTGGTTTGAACCCCTAGTGGTTTACCTTGCATTGTGCTTGGTTTCCAGATGTTAGTGTCTCCGCTACCCCACATTGGCTTCGTCGATGGTGCTAGCCATGGTACTCAAAACTTAGCATCCGCTGCTTGGGCAATCTATGCACCTACGAACGAGTTAATCAGTCTACATGGTGTTTGCCTCAGTCGTGCAACTAACAACATCGCATAATATAGCTCAATCACTGAATTGTTGATCGCTGTTATTTCACTTGGAATCTGTCACCTGGTTGTACGACTTGATTCACAGCTAATAGTACTATAGCTAAGTAATGTCTATGATATTTGAAGTCCTACATTGTTACGGGTATATTTGCGAATTCGCCTCTTGGAACGTTATTTTGATTATATTGAGTATCAACACATTCCTAGATGTCTAAATGCGTTAACCGATGCATTATCTAATTATGTGTTAGACAGACATTTGAGACATTTATAAATCCAACACACATCACATGTTGTATATAAAGCAAAGTCAGTCGGTAGAAGCCTCATGTATATATAGAACGATAGAATGTTTTACAAAAATAATTTTTTCGTCCAAAATATCAAAATATGAAGCCCACGGCTTCTACAAAATACCATCATGGATGTTGCTCACGGTAGCATACTACTGCCCGTGCTAATCTGTGAAGTAATCGACAAAGTGAACCAGACACTCCTCTAGATTCTGCTCGACCGCTTCATAATCGTCAACGTCCCATCCTGCTACTATCGTTGCTTCCCCTCGCCTCTGAATGGGGGAATTTCCCGGAGGTCGGTGTGTCCCTACATCTACATGGTCAAAATGTTTGATTAGTCTTTGGATAGAGAGAATATATAAAAAAAAAAAAACATCTTATATTCTAAAATTCATAAAAACAAAATGTTTTTCTTACCTAGGTCCCCCCACTGAAAACCCTCAGGTAGAACCAAATTGGGGTCATTGCGAAAGTCCAGGCCGACATATGTGTAATCATCTATCATCAATATCTATGGCCTCAACCAGTCAAAGAATGCATCATTATATTTAATAATGGGGCCCGCTACATGTTGGGTCATGAGATCACACCACCACTTCATCCGCAGATCTCATGGTGTTGGTATACCCCACTCTACCTATAGGCATAAATTAGGGACTCTTTCTAGAAAGAAAGACATCAAAATGGATCCATACCCGAATTTCTTCAGGTCCCCGTTCTTGCTTTTGGTCAACTATGTCTTCATACTGCAAAGAAGACCATCGCACCAGTTGAACACACAAGGTTCTGTGCATTCCACGTCATACTGAAAATAACTTTGGAGGGCCATGTGCAGAGACGCACTTCCCTCCATGCATGGAATAGTAAAAAGGAAGGTACGAAGAGTTAAATCATGAACACCTCTGATGGCTACCTTACCTTTGTGTCTCTCGGCCTCGGGTTCACAGTACCGACGGATGTATTAGCTCATTGGTAGGCCACCACCTCGACCCCCTATTAGGGTCACATGCGCTCCACGATGGGATAACCCCGTCAATAAGTAAATTTCTTCAATTTCCAAAGAAAGAACATGGACACCTACATGAAACACTTGATGTTCTATGTCCCACATGTGGACCAGGTATTCTAGTAACCTCAGTTGGGTGCTCATGCCCTGGATTTTAAATTTTTTTAACAATCCGCACTATCTAAGGGAATTGACGGTGTCTGGATCATTTAAGGCCATGAATTCATCATCCTCGTGTTCTCGTTCTCCCCATTCCAACATTTTGGCAATCAAATACCTGCACAGAGACGAGGAAAGGAAGTTAGCATCTTCAATTGTTGATTTTGAAATTCTTTTTTGGGAAAACACATGCACAATTTTTTGGGTTTTCGGTCATCGCAGATGAGTTTTTAGTTCAGTGAGGGGTTTCCACAAGTGAGCCATAGGGCACCTACGTAGATCATTGATTTCCATAGGTCTCGATACTAGTCACCTACGGCTGCCCCAGAACGAACCTACCAACCCAAAAACTCATCCAAAAACTACCTTCAAACAAAAATAAATGAATTTCAATCCATTGAAAAAGAAGAGGATGACGAGCTTACCGTGTTGACGAAGACCATTTTTTGAATGATCGCTTGTGCTTCTTGCAATAGACAGCCGAAATATGAGGTAAAAACAGGGTTTCTAGACAAGTTTTGAAAGAAATGCAAATGAAATATCAATAAGAGGTCTTACCCCCTTTTTATTTCATTTTTTGTTTTTTCTTATAATATTTTATATTATTTTAATGCATTTTATCATAACCTAATGGTCTAATGGTCATGTGAGTCTGTTGTTTCTCGCAAATGTGAAGACTAAGGCCCTGAACAATGTCGTATGGATGATTTTTCTTGATTCACTTTTCCGCTTGTTACATATATCAGTTCTTTTTAGGGTTTTTCAAAAAAAACTTGAGCCAAATTAATTTCAGTCTATTAAAATCCATAAATTGAAACCGATAAGATTACTTCTAGACAGAAAGACTCAATAATTTCTTTCATTCAACATATAAGCATGTTAAATTAATTAAAGAACAACAATTTCATAACATAATAAGAATTACTTAACATAATAAAATATATTACTTCTTCCTTATGCTAATTCCCCCGTTGATCTGGTTGTCCTTTGCTGAAGTTGAAACTGTGTCAAACACTGTCCAAAACCGAGTTTTCCTCCCTGCCAGCTAGGAGCAGCCTGTCCGTCTCCCTAGCTCCAGGATACCATAAGGATATCTTGGCCCCCGTGCCCAAAACCCCCAGCAAATCGGTGCCCCCTGCTTCTGATTCACCAAAAACCACCAAAATCAGACTCCTCCCTCTAGAAAAATATCCCACAGCCCAAAATCACAGACCCCCCTCTGCCCCAGAATTCTTCCCCCAAAATAATGAATCTCCCCTGTAAGACTCCTCCCCGTCATATCCCCCTTCACCAACTCTTCTCCCCTTTCATTAATTTTCTTATCTCCCCCTTTATTATCTTATCCCCTTCATTAATATCTTATCCCTATATTTAATGTTTCTTCCCCCTCCTCGGTATACATAAGTCTTTAATAAATTAAATTATTAACCCCTTTAATTCTTTACTCAAATAATTAATGAGTCAATTAATAATTAATTAATCATTGACAGATATGAACAAGTAATTAATAATAATTAATTAGTTAATATTATTAAGA
>ML824440.1:42973-67514 GCA_009831015.1 Picea engelmannii | reverse complement strand
TTTTCCTTCCTTACGGTTCCTTCCATAGTTTTAGGATCATCATACTGGATTCTGTCACTGATAAAATATGGCATCCCACTCAAATATCTCTGGATCTTGATTGTCTCATCCTTAATGAAACATACATACTTCAATAGATCTAGAAATATCCTTTCATATTCATCTATAGTCATGCTCCCCAATTTAAGTTCAAAGAAATCTTTCATCTTTTTGTCATAGTATCTCTTGGTTAAGTACTTCTTTTCAAAATGTTTCTTGAATTCCTTCCATGTAACATTCTTTTCTTTGATGTGTTTCACTTGCACAAGATGATCCCACCACACGGATGCCTTTCCTTTCAGATAATAGATTGCAATTCTTCCTTCTACATGAGAGGAATAATTATACAATTGGAAATATTTCCTCATGCCAAGTAGCCATGTCTCAACCTCTTCATATTTTTGGTGCTCTCCATCAAAAGTAGGAGGTTTGATCTTATTCATTTCACCCTTCAGTTCATCCACTTCATATCTCCTATGATTTTTGGTAGGATATGGACTTGAACTGTTGTGTGGCCTCCTTTTGGAATGCCTTTGGGAGTGCTGGTGATGTTTGTTACCACTTCTTTCTCTTCTTTCCTCATCAGGGGACCTGTGGCTCCCTGATTTGTTGGATCCACTTTCCTTATCCAAATTATTTTCAATTCTTTCCAGGCTTCACATTAAATTCAAATTGAAGTCTTCCTATTGCCACTTGGATTTCTTAACCCTTTCATTATATTCTTGGTGAATTTGGACATCTTTTTGCAATTTTTTAATGATTTTCATCATGCCCACATCTTTATCTATTTCTTCTCCATGCCCATTGGAGTTTGTTCCTTCAACTCTCAAATGGACATCCATTCCTCTAACTTCATCCTCCAGACTGTAAGCGTCTTATGCCTCCTCCATTTCTCTACACTATGTGACAATTTGGTTTGGTACTGACAATTCTTAACTCTGCAAAATGTCCATTCAATCAAGTTTTGTTAGTTTATTAGACTTAATAATTTTCCAAAATAACTTAAACCAATCTGATTAAAAAAAATCAATATCAGACTCCATTTTCTGTGGGTTTTGGTCGATCAAGAACCCCCACGGCTCTATCTCCAAGCCCTTTTTTGTTCTACAATTCACTTTCAGTTACTATCCCCTTTTCTTCATCCCCCAATTCATGTGACCACGGGATGTGGCCAGACGCTTATTCAAAACTTTGGGCCTCCGACTTCATAATTTCAGAGCTTTGGGCTCTGGAGGTTTTCACAACCCCCAACCTTCCAATTCCCCAAAGCACCGAATTGATGAACTCGCTAAGGACGTTTGATCAATGTTCCACGGCTTCTTGACATCCAACGACGGATATTTTCTATGGACTTTTGGCTTCGGTAGTTTTTGAAGTACTGCTACATAGATCTGCCAGAGTTCTGGACTGGAAAATTTACAACCAACACATCAACAGTCCATGCCCTTTTGATAACCAACAACCACGATCAAATCTGGGACTTATACTTCGGGAGTTTCGAACTCTCCATACTCTCAATTCTTCCAGAGTGTCAAGTGTTCGGACTACCCAATCTACCTCCATGTACCCTATACTGGTTGACAGTGGAGATTAAATCTGGCCTCTGGGAGTTTTTATACTTAAACAATTGTTGACTAAGTTCCTCTGGAGTGCCAAGTCTCCAGAATGTAGGATCTGATGCCACACGTCTAGTGTGACCATTAGGGGCCCCATTAACCATGCTCACAAAGAGTGCCACATGGTGGACTATTAGAAGTAGACACGTGGCCCAATCAGGAGGGTGACACATGTCATGTTCCAATTGGAATAAACATTCTTCGATAGGTTCTTAACTCTCTGACACATGGCACACATCCCATGTGTCCATGTCATTTCAAGTAACGTCAGCAAGCCACATCACTTTGGGACTTCGGGCTTTGGGGCTTCGGGAGATTTTACACTTGCATTCCTCAAATCTCCTGAACTCTAAACTCCCGAACTTCTTTACCTTCTAGGGTCCACATAGTACAACTGAAAAACAATTAAGGTGGTGACACGTGGCATGTATAAGAAAGGTCCACATCACCCCAGGTGACATCATCATGCCACGCCACTTCAGCTCTTTGGCTTCGGGACTTCAGGCTTCGGGGCTTCGTGAGATTCCACATGAGCACACTCCAATTCTCTAGAACACCGAACTCCAAATAATCTGATCTTCTGAGACACGTCTTTTTAAAAGAACTGTTGAATTCCAAGTGAAAGAATTCTTTTTAAGGAGTGCAGTGAGAGGTGCCACAATCTTTCCATAATTCTTAACAAACTTGCGATAATAACATGTTACTCCCATAAATCCACGTAAGCTTTTTAGAGTCTTTGGGTGAGGCCAGTCTTGCACAACTTCAATCTTTTTAGGATCCACCCTTATGCCGGACTTTCCAAAAATATGACCCAAGTACTCGACTTCTGAGGTGCCAAAATCACATTTAGATTGTTTCAGGAAAAGTTGGTGCCGAGAGAGTAGATGGAGAACTCGATCCACATGAGCAAGATGGTCTGTCCAATTTTTTTCTATAGATGAGGATATCATTAAAGAAAACTAAGACAAAATGACGGAGAAAAAGACGTAAGACATGATTCACGAGGCTTTGGAAATTGGAGGGAGAATTACACAAACCAACAGGCATGACCAAAAACTCATAGTGGCCCTCATGAGTTCTAAAGGTAGTTTTAGGAATGTTTTCCTCTTTCATACAGATCTAGTGGTAGCCAGAACGAAGATCATGTTTAGTAAAGAACTGCGTACCACTCAATTCATCCAATAGGTCATCAATGGCAGGAATGGGAAATTTATCTTTAATGGTGAGTTTGTTGAGGGCGCATAAGTCAGGACACATGTGCCAAGAACATTCTTAAGGACCATGACCACAGGAGAATAGTAGGGGATCATAATAGGGAGGATAACACCTGCGTTGAGTAGTTCTTGAACCATTTTCTCAATTTCATTTTTTGGGGAAAAGGGGTAACAATAGGGACGAATATTGGGAGGAAGGCATCATGGGACAAAGGGAATGGAATGATCATGAACACCATGGGAAGGAGGGAGTCCTTGGGGAGTGGAAAAAACCACTTGATTTTAAGAGAGGATGGATTGGAGGTCCTGCGACACAGAGGGTGTCTTAGTTGCTTGTATGGCATGGAGTTGGGAAATAACGCCAAAATGACCTTTTTTAAGCAGTATTTCCATGCGATGGGAACAAATGATCTCAGGGGAACCGATGGTTATGCCTTGGAACTTATATTGTTGTCCCTCTTGGTCGAATGGCATGGTTAATTCCTTAAAATCCATGAGAATGGGACCCAAATTCCTTAGCCAATCTGCACCTAACACAATGTCACAACCGCCCATGTCAATAGAAAACATATGATATTTCAGGTGGTAGTCAACAATTTGGAGATGCAAATTTTCACAACGCCCTCAACATTTCATGGAACCACCATTGGCAATCATGATTTGGAAATTATTGATTGCAAATGTATAGCAATTGGTTTCTTGGGCAATGTGGGGATGAATAAAATTATGGGTGCTTCCATTATCAAAAATAATGATGACCTTCCTATGCTTGATGTAACCAATTAGCTTGAGGGTTTGGGGAGCAGAGAATCCAATGATAGCATTTAGGGAAATGACTGGTTCTACTTCAGGAGGGTTTGAGGGAGGGGTTATGTCAGTGGGTTTAGGTGACACATATGTTGGACACATCGACTACACTGAGAGGGGGGGGTGAACAATGTAGGTATTTTTTTCCAAACTTCCCTTTACACAAAACTCCTTAGTTATCAATCACCATTTTATTGATTACTTACTATTGTCATTTATAACTAGTTAAGTGTGAACATGCATCAACAACATATATCATCAATAATTCATCACCACAAGGAACACAAAGAACACAAGATGTATGTAAAATTTTATTTTTATTACGGACTACAATCCTTGGGTTATCAACAACAACTAAATAGAGTACAACTCTACAAGAGCACCAGCTCTATAATGCAAGACTCAGCTCACACCCTCATAACCAACTGAGAAGAGGAAACAATCCTCAATAGATACCAACATGTCAATAGGTACGCGACCTGTCAGTAGTGCAACACGCGTATGTATATGCCTTACCAGTAGTACAACTCGCATATGTACGTGGCCAGTCTGTACTACAACATGCATATCACTTATGAGTTACTTAGGGTTTTATTTTCAAGATAAACTCAGATCCTCTGCAACCTCCAGTCACATTCACTTTAGTCTTTCACTGTCTAATATGACCCATAACCAATCAAAACACATCCAAGCTCTCGAATGAATTACTCATTCTCCTCAACCATACAATATGAATGTGTTGGCAACCAACAACTCTTGTCAAATTTTATCATGGTAAAATGTCGTCTCCAAGGGATAAATTGTTTTTGTAGTTGCCTCCTCCTTACAAATGTTTCTATCTTTTTGGCTTTGAGAAGACTCATTGGCCTAGCTGTGTGTAAGAGTTCATCATTTTTAATCTATCTTTTTTTTTGTTTAATTTTATGACTGAAAGCATGAAATTAGAACAAAATTTGGTTTGAGTGGTCATCATACATTTTGTGGATTTTTTCTTTTTGCAAATGGGATTACACCTGAAGGGCATCTATATTTTTTACAAACCTTAAATTTTCTAAGCCTATATTTTTCATTTATTGATCCATTAGCATAACATTTGAGTTATCCACCTTGGTAAATATGACTTATTCATTTATATCTTTGATTATATGGTTTTTACATTTGACATATGCTTGATTGCACAACTAGCAGAACTTTGGGTTAATTTGAAATATGAATCCTACTCCTAGCAGTCGTATCACAATCTTTTCGTCTTGGTACATGGCTGACATACTTACCTTCAAACATCATTCCTTCGTACTACATAGCTCAAGCCTGCATTCATTGCTGCAAGAGGTAAGTTTTGGTGTTTTGGGTTTGGTTTTCATTTCACAGAGTGGTTTCCTATCCTACGCATCCTCTGGTTACTACCCACTCAATGCTCCAAATGGTTGTCATGGTAGCTTCATGAATCCTTAGGTATCGGGTTTCTCCCGAATATATAGACCTTGTCCTTCTTTTCATATGTACGAGAAAACAACCCACCTCTCGCTTTTTTCTATGTGAACGTATCAATGGTGCCCGTGGTAAGAATCGAGCCCAATGGTTCGCAATCCCTCCTCTCTCATGGCGATGTCGTGGATGACATTGTGGAACATGGATGGGATGTTTTCATTAGACGGTTTGAGGGTTTCAATCTTGCTGTGGCCCAAGATTTTGCTCATACTTTTGATGGCACCAGGGCTAATATTGGGGATTTTCAACTAGAGGTGACAGAGGGTTCCATCACATAAGCTATAGGACTATCCAAAGAGGTATATCGATGGTTTAAGAACACCAAAATCGAAGGCATTCCCTGGTATTTACTCATTCCCTCCAAGAAATATTTTTGTTTCCCAAAAGGTACACCAATTTCTCTTTTCAAACCCTGATGGCATGGATTTCTCTTAATGATGAAGAAATTTATTACCTGTGAAGGTAGATATGGCCTGGTATTCTTGTCTCATGTCCGCTTTCTCATGGTTTTTCTAGGTTTCAAGTTGAATGTGGCTTTTTATCTGTGTAGGAGCTTACAGAAAATGCCTAAGTTCTATCAGAGGCAGAAATTAAACCCACAATCAATCTTGTTTCACCATGGCCTCATTTGAATCCTCATGGTTTCACATTTGTCTAAGACTAGGGATAGTTGGGGAAATTTTTTGTTTAGAAATAATTTTACCCTACCTGAAAATGAAATAGAATCACCTCTCCATCTCAATGAAAACCCCAGTCCCTGTCAATCTAAACCTACTATCAAAAACCTATGTGTTAATCTGCAAGAAGACCATGCATCCACAGATCAAATCTCTGTTGCTATCCAGAAGCCACAATACGATTTCATTCCCATAAACTCTTTGGAATAAGTTTTAGATGTGTTAAAAGACATGATTCCTACTGTTCCTACTCATGAGTCGATTCAGGCTATTTTAAACAAAAAAATTGTCAAGAAGCAGGGCAGGTATAAGAAACAGAGTAACCCAGATGTGAATTTTACAAACAATATACCAAGCCGACTCATATCTAGAAATTTGAGAATTTGACAACATGATCATCAGACCTCGATCCCTGTGATCGAGTTCGATGATCATTTTTTCGAGGATGAGATCATAATTGTATTGCTCAAAAAGATTGAGATGATTGTATTCTAGGTAACCATATTGATATTGATGAAATACAGTTTGATTTTGTTTCTAATCTCCCACCATTCCTTAATAACCAAGAGGGTTTCTCTGATATACAACACGATTTGAAGAAAATTATAGAAGATACTAAATTTCCCTCTGCAAAACAGGCTCAACCTTTGCCTACATTACAACCAGTTCATTGTGAAACTTGTCTTGATTAGGTTGAGAGATATTATAGGGATATCCCCTTTCTCCAAGCACAGTTAAATCAAATGATAGCATGAAACTTGTTGCTCGAGAGGGAAAATGATGAGTTGAAAGCCTGCGTTCGATCGAACTCTCACATGGAAAACACAAGGATTAAGCAGGCTGGTAATGTGATTATTAAAAACTCAACAAATTTTAACACCATCATAAATTCAGACTTATCAGATGCTTCTCTATCAAATCTCTAAAATGGTAAATATTTTTTCTTATTTTTATGTTTTGATTTTGTTTGAGAAACAATAAATAGATTCCCTTCTTATTTTGTTTTTATTTTGAGACTAGCTATAGAATCGAAAGATTTTGTAGCCAGTCTATTTAAAATTATTAATTTCTATTATTATCTAAAATTTTATTTCGTTTTATTTTTTCAGGTAAGAAACAACTTATGATGCTATGTTTAAGGAAAAGAAATCATGGATTAAGCATTCAATAGCTTAGTAATTTCCCATTTAAAAAAAAACAATGTCATTAATGTAATTATTTTTTATGTAAGGACTCCTACAGGAGTATTCCTTTTGTTATTCTATTTTTGTAAAACAAACTCATTTTCAGGGATCATCCTCTATCTTGTATGATAAGGGGTAGCTGATCCAAGACATGTTTAAATAAATTTTGTTGCTTAGTGTTGAAAGACACGTTTTTTGGATCACAGAATGGACATATAATTTTGGAAGTGATATGGGAAAGCAGTTTGTTGTTGGCTTTAGACCTATGTAAATTGTGCAATACTTGTTTCATTGTATTCTCCTATTACTTCTATGTTATGAGATGCTATTTTTGTTGATTTAGCTTTAGTCTTGTCTTCACACAATATTTCATATCATTGATTATCTAAATGTTGTTCATGGTCTATTGGTCTAGTTTGTATCTGTGATTGATCAATTATTTAGTTATTTTTGAGTTTACTTATGATATTAAATGGTTGATAACATCAATGCCCAAGATTGATATTTCTTTCATCCTCAACTATTGGTTATCTTGAGGTCACATGATATTTAACTAGTTATCTTTATGTTGTTACAAATTCACTCCAAAGCACGAAACACTTACTTGAATTTCTTCAGGAAGTATTACGATTGTTTATGTCATAGGTTTCCACTTAATACAGGACAAACATGAGCTCACACAACACATATAGACGAACTTAGTATATTATTGTTGATCAACTAGAGGTTAGTATATGTATTGCTTTCTTTTATTTAAAGTTGTTTGTATATGAATGAACAATGATTGCATAATTCAGACGTTGATTGGCTTTGTCTATTTTCGTGTTATCATCACAATCATATTCATTCAATATTTATTCGTTTAATGTTTTTTAAACATTAGAAAGAGAACTATTCATATTTGATCTTGTTCAGAAACTTTATCAAACAATTATTTTCGCAAGATTTTATTTAAACCTTGTAAATTGTATATAATCATTGTATATTAACACTATTAGCTCAACATTTTTTAATCAGTATGTCGATTGCTAGAATCATAACTTTAGATTAGTTTATTTCCTTTCATTGTTTTTAGGACCCTAGTTGGCTAACGAAGCCATTAAACCTGTTAGGTTAGATCATACCAAACGGATTGGGTTAAATAGACAACCCCGATCCAGATCTATCCTTCCCGTTGATGGTGTGTCATAAACAACCGTCAACAAATGACACTAGAAGGAGGGATTGAAATTCATTGATGGCACATGGAGGTCGTAAGACTCTCCCAAACAAGTGTTCTCTTGTCATAACAAGTAGTCGCTCAGACACTAACACTTCACTTGAATGAGCTACTACCTCAAACACTACCCCTAGCATTCTCGTTGAACTAGTGACACCAGTTCCTTGAGGGATTGACATCCAATAAATTTTTTGCCAATCGATCATAAGAACTCAAAGTGATTTATCCCGAATTAGACAACCTAGTAGACAACTTAATCAACCCCTTGATTTTACAAATCTTTAAGAACAACCTCAAGACACTAGTCTTCCTAGAAACCCTTTGGGTGATAATATTACCGATCCTGTTGAAGCACTTGTCCTTGGTGCTGGAGGATCTAGTATCCCACCATGCCCGCCTGGTTCTTCTTCACCTTCTTCAGGAGGGGAATCCTCAGACGAAGTTAGTTCTTCATCTGAACCATCTCAACCTTTGACTTCACCAAATCCCATGGAAAACCAACATAATATCGCCAAACCTTGGCTTGATCAAGATGTTGTGGTTGTTCCTAGACCCTAACACCCATTGCCTAAACATCCAGAGAAATGACTGCCCAAATTTGATCCAGATTCGAAGAAATCAACATAGGATCACATTGAGAAATTTATGCTAGTTGTTAGACTCCATAGTGTTGAAAACGAATATGTCGTGTGCATATTATTCCCTTATAATTTTGAGGGGAATTCCTCAACCTGGTATTTTTCATAACATCCTTAGACCATTGTCTCTTGGGATAAGTTTTAAACCTATTTTCTAGAAAAATCCGGAGATGATAAATCTCCAGAAGTCTTGGTAATGGAACTCTCTAGTTTGAAGATGAACCCTAAATAAAAATTTAAAGACTTTAACCAGAGATTCCTAACACTAAAAAAAAAATCCTCGTAGATTCTATGCCTGTAGAAAACTTGATTGTTGCATATTATACTAAGGCCCTTCATAACAACATAGCCATATGGGTTAAAAGGTCCAAAAATAACACATTATTAGAATCCTTTGAGAAGGAATTCCTTATTGAGAAATACATTTTGAGCTTAAAAGATAATCTAAGTAGTGAGGCTGAAACAACTTCATCTTCTAAAAAGAAAATAGAAATTCTCACTAGGCCTCCTCAAGCTAAAAATCAACAAGAAACATTAGTCTTGGAGAGTTTGCAGAAACATTTCCATAAATTATCCAATCATATCGTTGACTTGAAAAGATTTGTTGAGGAGGAACCTAGAAGTAAAGGGGGTTTCAGACCACCTTTTAGAAAATTGTTTCCTTCAAACCGACCAAACTCGACCACAGAAGGTCTAAACTTCGAAGGTCTACAATATGCTTTGCAAACAATATTGGAAGCACGTGACAATTCTATTTTTTCTCCTCCTGAGAATCATGATGATACGGGTGAGGAAGAGACACCTGATGAGGAAGATTCTTCCCCTCCCATTTTCGGGCACTTGTCAGACACATCTTTCAAGCCAACTTTGGAACTGTCCATCCCTAAAACACTACAAGTAGAACACAAAACAAGCCCTCACCCGAAACAAGTAAAAATGTGGTTTCAAAATATTCAAATCAAACTGAAACAAGACAAAAACCATCTGCCCCGGTTTTAGAGTATGAATTAGTTGAATATCATAAAAAATTAAGGGCAAATATTTTAGTTTTTGAATTGCTGAAATTTCCACTTATCCTACAGAAAATGCTCCAAACCATTGTTGAAAATAATAAAAAGAATGATTTTATCAGCAAGAAATCAACAGAAACTGACTTAAACAAAGCTAAATATGTCTCATGTAAAAAGTCATCTGAAAACCAGGATAAAAGGGACTCATCAGAAAAACTGTAGGAAAATTAGATAAAACTATTTCAGGTACAACGATAAAAAATCAACAGAATTCTGTTGTTTCTGCACGAAAAAAATGTGCCTAATTTTTTATTAACTTTTGAAATTTTTACTAGGAATGTACATAACTGTATAGTTGATTATGGCGCATCATCAAATGTGATGCCTTCGTCCGTGTGCCAGAAAATTAATGTTGAGGTAAAACCTTCTGATTTAAAGATCATTCAGTTAGATCGAACTAATGTCAAAGTTATTGGTGAACTTAAAAATGTGTTGATAATATTATCATCTAATCCCAAGGTTCACCAAGTAATTGATATTATTGTTGTCAACATTCATGAAGTATATGGTCTATTTTTTAGTAGAGATTGGTCAAAATAGTTACATAGCTATTTTTCTACAGACTGGTCTCATTTATGGTTTCTAGAAAATGGACAACCCAACAAGATCAGAATAAACAGGGAACATTACCTCAAGTTCACTGCGACAGATCTAAATGACCCAAATGAGCCTTTTATTATTGCTACAAATTCGATTGAGACGCAGTGAATGAATACATTTTTTGGTAATTTTATGACTGATATTTCCTCTATCACCAACCCAGAACAACAATCCGAAGTAACAACCTATACTCAAGAAACAACTTTTCCAAGTGCACAGAACATTGCTAATGACGAACAAATCTGGTCCTTATATTTTGATGGATCCAAATCCTGGGAAGGGGTAGGTGATGGTTGTGTTCTTATCGATCTCGTAGGTAACAAAACATTTATTTCCTATCGATTGGAGTTTGAATGTACTAACACCATAGTAGAGTACAAAGAACTTCTGCAGGGACTAAGGAAGGCATTGGACATGGACGTGAAAAATTTGGTAGTATTTGGTGATTCTGAAATCGTAGTCAAATAGGTAAGAAATGCAATACATTGTTTATCACCTCACTTGAATAATTACTAAACTGAGGTATGGGGATTAATGCACAAATTTCTAGCATTCAATATAAATTCCATTCCTAGGTCGAGTAATTCAAAAGCTGATTTACTAGCTAATGTTGCTTCTAAATTGTTGTCCACTGAAGGTCTTTCTCCTAATGCATTCTTGATCGAATTGTTATTCAGGTCATCGATTCCTGACAACATCACAAATTGGAGAATATTTGATGACGATCAACAGATTATCAATGTTTTACATATGGAAGATACCTTCCAAGATGCAGTGATCGATGAAAGCACTCATGACGAAAACCTACGAGATTTCACAGTAATATCTTATCCTCGATCTGCAGAATCATCATCTGATATGGTAAACTCTATCCCCAAATATTTTGTTAGATTAGAGAAATTTTATGACCTACATGAAAAGTTTAGAGGGGTAGTTAATTGTAAAACAAACAGTTCCTCATTGCTACACGAAACTGTAAATTTAGGAACACAAGATCATCCCCAATATATCAATCTAGGAAAGGGGTGTTTTGAACAAGAAAGGTATGATTTTATAAATTTGTTCAAAGAATTTAAAGATGTATTTTCTTGGATGTATGATGATTTAAATACTTTTGACCCAAACATAATACAACATGCAATTCCTATGAAACCCCAAACTCAACCTTTCCAACAAAAAATGAGGAAAATGCATCCTAAATTGGAACCCACCATAAAAAAGGAACTAAATAAATTACTCACTGAAATATCATTTTTCCAGTTAGGCATACTCAATGGGTATCTAACTTAGTCCCTATAAGGAAGAAGAGTGGAGAAATTTGACTTTGTGTCGATTTTCGAAATTTAAACCGAGCCTCTGATAAAGACAATTACCTTGTTCCGCCAATGGAACAAATTCTGCAACAAGTATCCGTTTATGAAATACTATCTTTATTATATGGTTTCTCAGGATATAATCGGGTCCTTATGTCTCCTTCAAATCAACTAAAAACCACTTTTCGTACCCCGGGGGGCACCTACGCCTACAGAAAAATTCCTTTCATATTGATAAATGTCGGTACCACTTTACAGAGAGCAATGGGCATTGATTTCCATGGCCTTATTAATCAGTCAGTAGTGGTCTATCTGGATGATGTCACTATCTTTTCCAAAAACATGAAATACCACTTGTCTCATCTTAGGGCTTTGTTAGAACGATGTCACAAGTTCAACATTTCACTCAATCCTAAAAAACTAGTCTTTGCAGTAGAACAAGGGAAATTGCTTGGGTTTATAGTTTCTAAGGATGGAATGATAAATGACCCTGAAAGAACCCAAGCCATTGCCAACCTTCCCCCTCCTTCTTCCAAAAAGGCCATGCAATCCTTTTTGGGTAAAATTAACTTTGTCAGATGTTTCGTTCCTAGTTTTCTTGAGATGGTCAAACCTCTACAAAATCCGATAAAAAAGGATGTGTTATATAGATGGGGATCAAAAGAGAGTCAATATTTTGATTCTATCATAAAATCTATAATCGAGGCACCTTCCTTGATGATCGCTGATTTTTCTCAAGATTTTACATTATATACTTTTGCATATGACAGATCTTATGCCGCTGTACTTACGTAGAAAACTACTGAAAGCAATGAGATACCCATCTCATTTATGATCTCTACCTTTAAAGGAGCAGTACTAAATTACCCCATGGTATATCAGCAGGCGTACGCTATTTTTAAAGATGTTAAACATTTTAGGTCTTACCTATTAAAATCTAGGACAAAATTTATTGTTCCTGACCCTGCTGTGAAAAATCTGTTAGTGTAAAAAGAGCTCGGAGAGAAAAGGGAAAATTGGATGAAATCACTGCAGGAATATGACCTCGAAATAGTAACTGCACAAATTGTTAGAGGTCAAGGACTTTGTAAATTGGTGGCTGATTCAGTTGAGAAATTAGAAAGTCAAATAAATACATCAACTATAAATCGACATGATGAAAAACAGATCAGTTGTACATGAACTGTGCCCAATTCATGGTATGAGAATATCAGATTTTATTTGTTGTATGGAACTGCTCCTCGTAATATTGATCCCAAAAATAGAAGAGCACTTAGGCTTAAATCTGCTTCTTTCCAATTAATTAATGATACATTGTTTCGAAATAATTTTGACGGTTTTTTTCTACGTTGTTTAGAAAAAGAGGAATCCAAAAAGGTGTTGGCTGAACTGCATTCCTGTGATGTCGGGGGTCATTTTTGTGGGGATACCATTTCTCACAAAGTACTAAGGGATGAATACTATTGGCCTACCTTTCTTAAGGATTCTCACACGTTGTCCCATAAATGTATTATCTTCCAAAAGGCTACAGGATGGGTGAAGAAATAAGATTTTCCTTTGCATCTTGTTATGGTAGACACACCTTTTCAGTAGTGGGGCCTAGACATTATAGGACCAATCAACCCCCCTTCCTCACAGCAGCACAAGTACATTCTCACAGCAACTGAGTATTTTACGAGATGGTCTGAAGCCTTACCATTAAAGGTAGTCAATACGAATTAGGTAGTGTCATTTATGAAATCCGATATTATCACTCGATTCATAATTCCTGAATGTCTGGTTTTTGACAATGCTTCTTATTTTTCTTCCCTAGATATGAATGTTTTCTCTCTAGAAAAACGGATTAAACTAAAGTACTCTTCCAGCTATTACCCTCAAGGGAACGGTCTGGCCGAGTCAACAAATAATAATCTGATCAAGATTATAAAAAGGACAGTGTCATAAAACCACAAGAATTGGCACAATGCATTGTACAAAGCACTTTGGGCTAATAGGGTAACTCCAAAAGCCTCCATTGGGAATTCTCCTTTCTTCCTCATTTACAGAAGAGAAGCCATCCTTCCCCCACATTTCTTGCTTCCTTCTCTGCAATTGTCGCAGAAATTTCAAGAAGAGGAATGTCCTCCTCTACAAAATCGGATAAACGCTCTCTTGAAATTGGAAGAGGTAAGGACACATGCAAAACTGAAATTGGATCAGCACCAAAAAATTGTAAGGAGTTGGTTCGATACAAGTTCATCATCCGAAATAAATTTTAATGTAGGGGATTTGGTCCTCAAATGGGACAAAGTGCATGAGAATAAAGGAGAACAAAACAAGTTCCAAAACCTATGGCTGGGGCCTTTTGTCATTTCTGAAAAATTGAGTCCTAGTTATTTTCGGCTACACAACTTAGAGGGATAGCCAGACACTTTCCCAGTGAATGGCCAATCTCTGAAAAGGTACTTCACTTGAGAAAATCAGATCCACCCCCTTGTAAATATTTTAATTTACATTTTCTTTTTTTGATTTTGGTTCTTTTCATTTTGTGTGACTTTTTGTATTTTCTGGATGACTATGTCTGCATCATTATTCTTTATTGAAGGGAATTGGATTTTTCATTAGTAGTAATTGAAAACAGTTCAAAGCATCTGAACTTAGATAAGTTACGGTAAGTTTTGTCCATTCATTGTTCCCGATTTGCAATGAAATAATAGGAAAACATGATTATCTTTAAAACAATTCTAACGTCATCCCTGTTTTAATGAGAACAATTCATAGTGCTTTCCCATTCCAGAGATGATTTATTAACTGAAATATTAATGTCCAAATTATGATGAAATTCATATTAAAGATCGATCCTATCATTGCCTAGTTGTTAAATCTTCAGTATCACCCTGCTCTCTTGATATCACAAAGTTTCTGAAAATTCTATAAACAATTTTAGAGATTTGGAAGCACTATAATGTGTGGGAATTCTGTGTAAACCTGTCGAGATACTGAACATGTCTGTTGGCAATGGGTAAATGCACACATGATACCAAGACAACTTCACCAGGGTACTAAACAAGCCTTTTGGCAGTGAAGAAATGTCAGGTTCGAAGATCCTTAGGTATGTTTTGAAATCTTGATCAGATGTCAAGATTCTTTTGTCACAAATGGACAACACTTGGATGAGATATAAGTACTAGAGTGGGTTAAATGACATCCCTGTCGAGGCTATGGACGGATGTTGGAAGTAGTGGCCCTGTCAACGGTATTGGAGTCATATGTATAAACATCGCTACCCCTATGATCTAAACGAGATACTGGATTATAATTTTTGGACAAAACTTTACCCAATAGTATAACTATGTTATTTTTTCTGATTTTTTGTCAAAATGATTGATCTATCATTTAATTGTTTCTAATAATTATTGTTGAGTCGTTTGTTCCCTGACATAAAGTTCTGATAATGCAAAGATAACTACTTCACCCAGCGTGTTGCCATTGTTGGCAGCCAACAACTCTTGTCAAATTTATCGTGGTAAAATGTTGTCGCCAAGGGATAAAAAAAATTGTAGCTGCCTCGTTCTCCTTACAAACTTTTCTATCTTTTTGGATTTGAGAAGATTCATTGGCCTAGTTGTGTGTAAGAGTTCATCGTTTTTTATCTATCGTTTGTTTTTTTTAATTGCATGACTGAAATCATGAAATTAGAACAAAATTTGGTTTGAGTGGTCATCATACATTTTGTGGATTTTTTCCTTTTGCAAATCGGATTACACCTAAAGGGACTCTATATTTTTTACAAACCTTAAAGTTTGTAAGCCTATATTTTTAATTTATTGATCCATTACCATAAAAATTGAGTTATCCACCTTGGGAAATATGACTTAGTCATTTCTATCTTTGATTATATGGTTTTTACATTTGACATATGCTTGATTTCACAATTAGCAGAACATTGGGTTAATTCTAAATATGAATCCTACTCCTAGCAGTCTTATCATGATCTTGTCGTCCTGGTACAGGGCTGACATACTTACCTTCAAACATCATCCCTTCGTACTGCATAGTACAGGCCTACATTCATTGTTGCAAGAGGTAAGTTTTGGTGTTTTGGGTTTGGTTTTCATTTCATAGAGTGGTTTCCTGTCCTGCACGTCCTCTGGTTACTACCCACTCAATGCTCCAAATGGTTGTCATGGTAGCTTCCTGAATCCTTAGGTATCGGGTTTCTCCCGATTATACATACCTTGTCCTTCTTTTTGTATGTGGGAGAACACAACCCACCTCTCTTTGTTTCTATGTGAACGTATCAATGGGGCTCTCGGTATGAATCGAGCACAATGGTTCACAATCCCTCCTCTCTCATGACGATGTTGTGGACGACATTGTGGCACATGGCTAGGATGTTTTCATTAGACGGTTTGAGGGTTTCAACCTCGTTGTGGCCCAATATTTCGCTCATACTTTTGATGGCACCAGGGATAATATTGGGGATTTGTAGCTAGAGGTGATAGAGGGTTCCATAGCAAAATATACAGGACTATCCCAAGAGGGAGATTGATGGTTTAAGAACAAACAAATCGAAGGCGTTCCCTGGAATTTCCTCATGGCCTCCAGGAAATCATTTTGTTTCCCAAAAGGTACACCAATTTCTCTTTTCAAACCCTGATGGCATGGCTTGCTCTTAATGCTGAAGAAAATTATTACCTGTGAAGGTAGATATGTCCTAGTATTCTTGTATCATGTCTGCTTTCTCATAGATTTTCTAGGTTTCAAGTTGAATGTGACTTTTTATCTACATAGGAGCTTACAGAAAATGGCTAAGTTCTATCAGAGGCAAAAATTAAACCCACAGTCAAGCCTGTTTCACCATGGCCTCATCTGAATCCTCGTGGTTTCGCATCTGTCTAAGATTGGGGATAGTTGGGGAAATTTCGTGTTTAGAAATAATTTTACCCTACCTGAAAATGAAATAGAATCACCTCTCCATATCAATGAAAACCCCAATCCCTGTCAATCTAACCCTACTATAAAAAACCTATGTGTTAATCTGTAAGAAGACCATGCATCCACATATCAAACCTTTGTTTCTATCCAGAATCCATGATGCGATTTAATTCCCAGAAAGTCTTTGGAAGAAGTTTTAGATGTGTTAAAAGACATGATTCCTACTGATCCTACTCATGAGCCGATTCAGGTTGTTTAAAATGAATCAATTGTCAAGAAGCAGGGAAGGTATAATAAATAGAGTAACCCATATGTGAATTTTACAAACAAGAGACCAGGCTGACTCATATCTAGAAATTTGAGAAATCGACAATGTGATCATCAGACCTTGATCCCTATGATAGAGGTCGATGATCATTTTTTCGAGGATGAGATCGATAATTTTATTGCTCAAAAAGATGTAGATGACCAGATTCTGGGTAAAGATATTGATATTGATGCAATATAGTTCGATTTTGTTTCTAATATCCCACCGTTCCTTAAGAGCCAAGAGGGTTCTTTGGTATACAACACGATCTGAAGAAAATTACAGAAAAGACTAAATTTCCCTCTGCAAAGCAGGCTCAACCTCTGCCTACCTTAGAACCAGTTCAATGTGAAAACTGTCTTGATTGGGTTGAGAGATATTACAGGGATATCCCCTTTATCCAAGAACAATTAAATCAAATGGTAGCACGAAACTCGTTGCTCAAGAGGTAAAATGACGAGTTGAAAGCCTGCATTCGATCGAACGCTCATAGGGCAAACAAGAGGATTAAGCAGGCTGGTAAAAAGATTATTAAAAACTCAACAAATTTTAACACCATCATAAATTCAGACTTATCAGATCCTTCTCTATCAAATCTTTGAAATGGTAAATATTTGTTTTGATTTTTGTGATTTGATTCTATTTTAAAAACAATAAATAGATTCACTTCTGATTTTATTTTTATTTTGAGACTAGCTACAAAATCGAAAGTTTCTGTAGCCAATCTGTTTAAAATTATTTATTTCTATTATTATCTAAACTTTGATTTAATTTTATTTTTTCAGGTAAGCAACAGCTTATGATGCTATGTTTAAGGAAAAGGAATCATGGATTAAGCGTTCAGTAGCTTAGTAATTTCCCATTTTTTGAAAAAACAATGTCATTAATGTAATTATTTTTTATGTAAGGACTCCTACATGAGTATTCCTTTTGTTATTCTATTTTTTTAAAATAAAATTGTTTTTAGGGATCATCCTCTATCTTGTATGATAAGGGGTAGCTGATCCAATACATGTTTAAATAGATTTTGTTGATTAGTGTTGAAAGACACATTTTCTGCATCACATAATGGACATATCATTTTGGAAGTGATATGGGAAAGCAATTTGTTGTTGGATTTAGACCTATGTAAACTATGCAATGCTTGTTTCATTGTATTCTCCTATTGCTTCTATGTTATGAGATGTTATTTGTGTTGATTTAGCTTTAGTCTTGTCTTCACACAATATTTCATATCGTTGATTATCTAAATGTTTTTCATGGTCTGTTGGTCTAGTTTGTATCTGTGATCGGTCAATTATTTAGTTATTTTTTAGTTCAATTATGATATTAAATGGTTGATAACATCAATGCCCATGATTGAGATTTCTTCCATCCTCATCTATTGGTTATATTGAGGTCACATGATATTTAATTAGTTATCTTTTTGCTGTTACAAATTCACTCCAAAGCACAAAACACTTCCTTGAATTTCTTCAAGAAGTATTACGATTGTTTATGTCATAGGTTTCCACTTAATATAGGACAAACAAGATCTCACACAACACAGAGAGATGAACTTAGTATATTATTGTTGATCAACTAGAGCTTAGTAGATGTATTGTTTTCTTTTATTTAAAGTTGTTTGTATATGAATGAACAATGATTTCATAATTCAGACGTTGATTGGCTTTGTCTATTTTTGTGTTATCATCACAATCATATTCATTCAATATTTATTAGTTTAATGTTTCTTAAACATTAGAAAGAGAACTATTCATATTTGATCTTGTTCAAAAACTTTATCAAACAATTATTTTCACAAGATTTTATTTAAACCTTGTAAATTGTATATAATCATTGTATATTAACACTATTAGCTCAACATTTTGTAATCAGTATGTCGATTGTTAGAATTATAAATTTAGATTAGTTTATTTCCTTTCATTGTTTTTAGGACCCTAGTTGGATAATAGAGCCATTAAACCCGTCAGTATAGATCATACCAAACAGCTTGGGCTAAATAGACAACCTCGGTATGGATCTATCCTTCCCGTTGACGATGTGTCATAAACACCTGTCAACAAAATGCTACTCAATCATGTATAAGAAACCAGTATACTATAGCAATCATATCAGTACTGAATCATAAGAGTTCTTCTCACTCTATCAACCAACACAAACCAAATCACAATAGCCATACCAAGAATTCCTTAAGCATTCACCACACAACAAGCAAGAGTATACATCAACACAACAATGTAACCATACCAAAGTTTCTATGGCATATCTGATCCCATAGAATGAAGATATGGAACCTACTTCAATATTCAAGAGCCCGGCACTAGCTCACACACAAGTATTCATGACTTCATCCACCATACGCACTCTATCCTCATTCAGCGCACGTATGTATGCACCCTGACTCATTGCAACCTGTGTATACCTTATAAACTAGGGTTTTTGAACTTCTGAAACTTTTGTCGTTATGATCTCAGACTTACCGAAACTTTGATGCATTCATGAGATCCTCCAGACAATCTCTCTCTTAGAATAGATCTTCAATACATGCTCAAGAGATGATATGCACAAGAGACCCTTGCCTCTTATTTATACTTTCCAAATAGCTTCCTTAGAAGCATCTTCTAGGTCACTTAACCCATTTTCCTCATTTTAGGGTTAACCTACTTTTAACCACTTTCAATAATTAGAACGTTCTCCATTACTTTATTATTTAAATAATCCTCCTTGACTTTGTCACTTCACTTTATCATTTAAATAATCCTCCTTGACTTTGTCACTTCACTTTATTATTTAAATAATCCTTCTTGAGTGTGTCACTTCACTTTATCATTTAAATAATAATTTCTTCTTTGCAAGCTCTTTGACTTCTTTGACCTTTTGGGGCTTCAAGCCAACATATGAGGGTCCTCCAACTTCGTAAGGCCATAACTCTCAAACCGTGAGGAGTTATGTGATGTTCCACATACCACCGGAAATGGAATGAAAAGCACTATCCATTTAGGATAGTTTAACTAACAAATTCACTGATCTTCATCTAATTATTCCACAATTAAGCATGGGTTCTCCAACCATACTTCTAGGATAACTCAACCATAAAGTGTCTTCTCATGAGGGATTTCACCATAAGGGGACCAATTTGGAGTTCATCCATTTGTACTCCTTATCAACCATGATAAGACAATAATGAGTCATCTTTATATCAATCCAACTATGCATCATATATCAAAGAAACCACATCGATCCATATTCATATTTGCATCATGTATCAATGGCATCTCATTCATCCATCTTCATATATGCATCATATTAATGACAACTCATTGATCCATCTTCATCTGTGCATCATATCAATGACAACTCATTGATCCATATTCATCTATGCTTGATATAATATAACTATGATTCCACTTGATATATATCCATTCTCATCAAGGACAATACATATTAAATCAATATGCTATGACAAGACAACTCATTGTTCCTTTGACATCAATCAATCAATCAATCAATCACTTGACATCAATCCTTTGACATCAATCAATCAATCCTTTGGCCTCAATGACAACATGATCCAACAATCGAACCTTTTGGCATTGATGTCAACACCAATCATTAATGTCAACATGTAGACAAGGCATTGCTCTTCATCAATAGTCATCAATCACATCAATGTTACTATCTCTCCCCCTTTGAAATCAATGGAAAAGGGTATTTCTCTCCTCAGGGCTGCTCCCCCTACTTGAACTCTCCTTGGGGATGCTCCCTTGCCTAAATACCTTTGATCTTCCTCTGAATAATGTCTCCCCTTTTGAACAAGGGATATCACTCTGATGTAATGTTGAATATATATCACTCATGCTCCCCCTAGAACTATCCCTCTGTGTTCTTTCTCCAAGTATAGGGCTATTTTTCCAAGTATGCATCTGATAAATCTCTCCTCCTAGAATCATGGGAGGAAGAATGACTCCCCCTATGGGTATGCCTCCCCCTATCTTCTCTAAAATATGAATAATATGATACCACTGCAATATGTTTCTTCTACAAATTCAACTGTTCAACTGAATCATAGATAAACTGCTCTTTCTATGATGATCCTTGGACTTTTCCATGCATCAAACTTGTGCCATACCATACATCATGAAGAAAAATACATGTCAACAATGAAATAGAGAATCATGAACAAACACATCATGTGCCAAACTGTGTGCCAACCATGCACAACACCCATGTCCATCAACCATGTATATTAATACCAAAGATATAATCAATGAAGAGTGTCAACCATATGCTAAGAACATGTGCCAACTGTGTGCTAAGAATATATCCATATCACACACAAATTCCTCTAACAATCCTCAAAATGTGTCAAAGAAAGATATGTATCATCATGTACTAACATTATCAAGTGGATCTTATCAATATATATATCCAAGCCATGTACCAAAAATGTTCCAATGGTGTACCAATCATATGCCTCTACCAACATTCCAACCATGTGCATCTACCAATATGCCAACCATGTGCATCTACCAATATTCCAACCATGTGCATCTACCAATATGCCAACCATGTGTCATATCACTCATGATATGTTTGCACCATGAACCAAGTATCACAATCATGTATCTCAATCAATCAAGTGTCTCAACTATATCATCCCATATGTCATGTACCAAAGTATATGATAATCAAGTAATACCAATGGTGTACTTTTAGCCAAGTACTATCATCCAAGAATATACCATCTATGAGTGTACCAAACATGCACATCAACATCTATCACCACTTGTACCAAGAAAGTACATCAACCATGCACCAATACAACAACAAAATGAATCCTCATGAATGTATTCCAAATCCACCACAAAACATGTGCCAATCAAACTGCTAGTAGGTGACTCTACCAATGTACTAGAAGTGTACCAATCATGCATCAACTATATATCAGACTCATCAATGATGTACAACATGATCACATCATAAACTCACCAACTACATGTCCCAATATGTAGTCCAACCATATGCCAAATGCATGCACCAAGATATCCAACAAATATGCTTCAATAATACATCATGAGATATATCAATGAAAATCAAATATGTACCAGCCATGTACATTAAACACATCATCCTCAACTTCCATACACCACAACAAATGCTAAGAATCCAAATGTACTAGAAGTGTGACTCAATAGATCAAGGACATTTCTAGCTAGCATTATCATGATATATCTCATAACCAAGGTACCATAACTTCACTGTCATAACCAACATTGTTCTTCAACAGAAAATGCCTCAATCCATACTCAAGGGTTAGTACCATGCATCCAAGATATTCTTTCATCACTCATCCATATATCACCATCATACATACAAATATGTATTCCATCATGTCATCATGAGCACCTACAACAAACCATGTTAGATCTTGTAATAAACAATGCCAGGTCCTGCAACACAAGGTATACCATCACATCAAACTGCAACCCTTGTGCATAGCCCTTTTACCAAGGATTTTCCACATATACATGGATTGTTTCACAGACAACTTGTGTATGTACGTGACCTATTCATAGGCTAGCCTGCGTATGTACATGATTGTTACCACTGTAACCCGCGTATGCTTCTGAAGATGACACACTTAAGCTTCCCTTAAGGCTTCCATTCTTCTCTAGCTGTTTAGTATTCTTCACCCACTTCTGAAGGTGTCCTTGCTTCTCAGAACTTGATCTCTGAGCTTCCATATTTTAAAAAATGTCTCCCTTCCTAACTTCATGATGTATTCTAGTCATGCTATATGAAGTCTTCATCATGGATTTTCTTCATGTGTTCCAGCAATCCTGGGATTTGTGACCAAATCCACTACACTTTTAGCATATCATGATGTGACAATGAACAACAATGTGTCCCAATCAGTTACATATCTAACACCTTAGGGTGTTATGAAATCTTTCATTGTCTTTCCTTGCATAAAATCTGCAGTCCAAAGCTTTGTGACCATATTCATTACATGAGTAATAGTGACCATGAAAAACATTTTCATACTTGTGCTTTGGTGTCCATCTTGAAGATGTCTCTCTTCTTTGAGGTGTAAAGATGGCTTCTTTATGTCTTCCTTGCTTTGTTCTTTTGAAATTTCCCTTTCCTTGTATGGATGGTTGACTTGCAACATTGTCTTTATCCTTTGAGAGTGAGGGACTTATCTCATGCCTCTTTGAGGTACTTTCTTCAGCATGTGTAGCTTCTTTGTTGTATCCAAGACCTGATCTATCATTTGGTGATCTTTGAATTTCCAAGATCTCATTCAAGATTGTTGAGCTATTCAAGAATTTGTTTGACTTTTCTACTTTCTTTCTAAGATCAATGACTTTAGCTTCTAACTTATGACATGACTCTTCCTTTTCATTTACTTGATTCTTCAATAGTTCCTCTACCCTTTTGGCTTCCTCAATTTGAGTCTTGAGATGGACAACAATTTAAAGACTTTTGCTAATCTCATCATCTACCATCTTATTTTCTTCTATTTCATTCTTTATCATTTTGATCTCTTCTTCCTTTTCTTCTAATTGAGTCTTTTTACTTTCTTCTTGTTATTTGAGCATTTCCTTCAATTTCAAGACATGCTTTTATTCTTTTTAAGAAAAAATTTAGTGTTATCCGAAAGATACCTATAGTCTATATAATAATGGTCATTGTTGTATTCATATAGACCCCTTTCAAATTTCTCTTTAAGCTCCGATAGTTTTTATTCTACTTCTTCCATGGGATAACAATCAATTGATTCTATACAAACTATTTCAAGATTTTTTTATTCACTAGTAGAGAAATATTCAACATCATCACATTTTGAATTATTGCAACCAAGGGTTTGTAAAGATTATGTACCTTCATTTGAAATGTCTTTAAGATCATCACATGATTATTTACCTTCATTTGAAATGTCTTCAAGATCTTCCTTTTTGCCAACATCATCATATTTAGAAATAATGAAACCAAGAGTTTTTGTAGATTCTTTACCTTTATTGGTCTTGATGGAGTTGTCTTCAATATCTTCCTTCTTGCTTTGGTATGTCTCCTCTAGATTTATCCATAGATGCTTGGCGGAATGCATTGTCCCATGCTCTCTTTGATATATCTTGAGAGTCCACTAAGAATGGTCTTGAGAGCCAATGCATCATTCTTCTTTCCTTCCCTTTGAGATGAAAATTTTGACTTGTTCTTCAAGGAAACTGATCCACCAATGGCTGCCTTCCAAATATTTGCTCCCATTTCCTTAAAATGCACTCTCATCTCTATTCTCCAAGTAGAATAGTTTTCCTCATCAAGGATTGGAACTTCATCATCCATTTGTGTGTCCATAGATCTTCTCAAAGCTTGTTAAGTCTTATAGTGAAGGCTCGCTCTGATACCAATTGTTGGACACACTGACTACACTAAGAGGGGGGG
>ML824439.1:70992-81110 GCA_009831015.1 Picea engelmannii | reverse complement strand
ATCTATCATATGCCAAAAGCAAGTAGCATGAAGGGTGACCACAATTCTCATATCAATTGGATATAAAGTGACAATATAATTACAGGAAGAAAATCAGAAAGTTAGAATTACGAAATGACTTTGTAAGTTTGTCCATAACAGTGCCATGTATATGGTTATTAACTTATTACTAAGTCTTTGAACTCTCAATCAAAATATGAGGATTTAGACAACAAAAGTAGCATTTACAATATGCAATTTAAATAATTCGTAGATGCAAACATTTGGTAAAACATTGATATTAATTAACTCTCATTACCCAACTGCAAATAATCATTCAAGCTACAAAAAAAAATAACTGATTTATATTTCTAATTTCCTTCTAACAGCAGAAAAATGTTAGCTTACAGACCACCCATGTTGGTAGGGGTTCATACTCAATACCCAACCATCATCTTAAGCATCATTTATTATTGTTGAAACGAAGTAACATGTTGTAAATCCTCAAAGTGCACGTAGTCAATAAATCCAACTGCAGAGAGCCGAAATATATATATATATATATATATATATATATATATATATATATATATATNTTGAGTTGTGCAAAACTTTATTTTACATCTGTGAAGCACTCCTGAACAGAGATTTCTACTTGCTGCAGTAGTTCTTGTATCTGTATCTTTTCCCCGTGTCTGCTATAGATTATTTGCCTGTCTTTGGAATGCTCTTTTTTTAACATGGTATCAGAGGCTAGAGCTATAGGCAATTTGCAGTGTTTGAAACAATGCTATGAGAGTTGGTGGACTGAACCAGAAGCAGCCAGTCTGGACCGGTTCACACCAGGAAGAGCCCGAACAGCAAGTGGACCAGACAGGCAAGGCCCTTTGGGATGGTCCCAACCTGAACCGACCCCCAACTCTTGGACCCACCCACATGCCAATTCGGCAGGAAAAACAGAAAAATAAAAGGGAAAAGAAAGGAATTATTAGCCGCTGGGATCCATAACTGGTAATATTAAATTCTTAAATTAAAAGTTGATGTTCTTCTTTATCTTTCTTTTCTGTCTGTTTACAATTTTTAACATTACCGTTAATAGTTGCAGGATGTTTGAGATTGGTTCCTGTTAAATTTGTATGACATGGTTAGCAGATCTGCCTCAGAAATACAAGTCTAACCTAGGAATATGAAAACTGATAAGCTCCTATCTAAACAGTGAAATCTGAATGCTGGATCTACAAACACATAGTCTGAAAATACGAACAGCAAGTACAAATCTGCAGCACTCACTCACATCTGTCTTCTATTAGCTGAAAAGAAGAAATTACAATGCAATAGTTGCAATAGTTCAAAACTAAAATTGTCAAACCACCCGAGTGGTATGCCTGGAATCTCTTTTATAGAATAAGAGATGAGGGGAAATACACCAAATGTACACATGCATGTGACATGCCTCAAGGGAAGAGATCAAACCCTAACCCTAAGGTGCTCTGTTATTGCTTGAACTCTTGCTAAAGGAAAAGTCCTAACCTTTGTAGGAGATCCTAGAAGAAACTACTAGGCAAGCCACCCACTGTCACCTCAGTGGCCTTGCCTCCCACTTTAAGGCTAAGAGAAGGGATTTCCTAACCTAAGCGGGGTGTCCCTAATGGTCAAATCAAGATAGGTCATTGAGCGAGAAGATGAGTTCTCTAACTCAACTTGACGATGGCAATTCGTAACTACTCACTTTAAGGCAAGCTTAACCAAGTGAGTCGATTATCAAACCACAAGCTTTATTTACTTAGATAAATGTGCTTGTTCATGTAATATGATTATGCTTGGGAAAAGGAATGGAACTTGCTTCAATTTCAATAGTTACAAAATCACATCAACCATGAGTGAAAACTACTTGTGTTTATTCTGATGTGAAATACACATCCGATGATACTTGAGATAAAATGGAACCACAAGAGCATAAAGCGACATTCATTCACCATATCTATTAGAAAGACTTAGTTGTTGTTTGGATACCATTCATGCCAAGAATTAAACCACAACAGCAATATAATTGTGACGTACAATATCAAGGACCATCACCATTTGGATTTAAAACATGTCCCTTGGATACTTATCAAGCATTAAGGATTAAGAGCCTTTGTTAGTCATCAAGATACTTTCATATTAAAATGACCATATGCCAGAAGTGGAATGTTAAGTGGTAACTCCGATTATGGACAGCAAGGTAAAGGATTTAGTTGCTTAAAAACATCTATAGCACATCCACCATAAGAAATCAGCACCTTGCTGTTATAAATGACAGTTTAGGACAGCAGATATAAATGGCATATTCCTCTCATTCATGACACTTAAGAGATTGCAAAATTCTCATTATTGAGAACACATTAATTATATGTGTTATGTGTGTATATTGGACAGAATACAGCAATGAAAACTAGTGACCCCAACTCAGGAAATTATGCCAAATAAAAGTGAACAGTACCAACAGCAATAAATCAAGTTGTTAACCACTGTATACAGATGCGGAGTGTACCAGTGAAGTACTAACCCTTGCTTGAATGTGTATTTTAAAATGTTTACAAATCCAAATTCAGATCAACACCATACCTCTATGACCATGATATTAGCATGAGATAGAAAAAATGACAAAACAATGGTCATATAACAGTGAAAGCACTAAAAATTTAAATAATTTGTTTGCCTTTGAAACCACATCGTTCCACCAATACTTGCATTGATCTATTAAAGGATATGGTTCAGATCTAAGCTGCGGGGGAGCGCACACCCCCCCTGCTCCTGCTCCAGAAGCACGCTCCCAAAGGGAGTGTTCAAGGAGCGCACTCCCAAGGGCACCCCCTAAACACTCCCTTCTGGGAGCATTTTTGGGAGCACGCTCCCTAGGTAAAAAAAACGCTCCCAAAAAACATTCTCTGCCTTAAAAAGTCTCATAACCATGCTTGGAAGCAGAACTTTTGGGTGAATATGATGGTGATCATAGTCCTAGAGGAGACATGCCACCCCCATCCACTAGCAACGTTCCAAATGCATCAATTTTTCCTTTATCTTCACAACGTCCATTGTCACGTGGGGGCTATTCAGTTGCTAGTCGTGTTCCATGAACACTTCCACCTACTCCTACTCTTCTTCAAATATCACGGGAGAAGAAACTAGAAGTTTATCATGGCAAGAGGAAAACTTAGAGCATAGTACTTAGTACTTGCTACTATATACTAGAATTCTTTTTCTGTTTCCGGTTTAGAAGTAGTCTCTAGAACATAGTACTTTGTCTTGACTCTTTATTATGGCTTATTCTGTAAACAATGAAGTTATGAACATTATATGACAGTTTACCTTTGAAGTTTGAAGTTTGAAATTTGAACTATTGACTGAATCTTACAACTCTTTGGTAATGAATATGATGCTCTAGAGTCTATTTCATTTTGTGGTTAATGTTGTCGGTTAATATGTTACAATCTATTGATGACAAATGTTTATGATTGATGTTATATGTGTACTAAATGGTTGATGCTTTAATGATTATCACTAATCCATTAGTTAAATGATCTTATATCTATGTTTTCATGTTTTTTGCAATTGATTCGACATTCTGCATGTTTTTTTATATATATGTATCAAAATATATATTTTTTATGTATTATATAAAAAACGCTCCCGAAACACTCCCGCTTCCCACTTCCGCTCCCCGCTCCCAACAGCCTTGGTTCAGATTACGTGTATGCTCAAGCATTGCAATAACAAGGACAATTTGCACCAAACATTAGGTTATTAATATGAGAAGTACCAAATCTTTCCTTCAAATGATTAAATGTTCAATTGTGTTGTGCAAAAATGTGTTTATGTAACGTGTTATGAAGTCAAGAGTACTCAAATGATGTGCCAAATCAACCATTAAAAACTTGATCATGAAATAGCATGTCTAAAGTTTAAACCCACAACATTCCACTTAATGAGTAAGTCGTTGCATTCCATAAGATATCGATTTAGCATAAAACCCTTGTCAATGATAGCAAGTCAAGTTTTAATCATGTATTCCCAAGCATGAACAAAGATAACTCAAGAGAAATGATTAATTTTAGACACCTTTAGAGTTAGTAATGTTAGTAGGATGTTTGAGAGAATGAGCAAAATTGATTTTAACAAGTACTTTTACCACAAGAACACTCTTAGAACAGAGTCATTGTCCTCTAGGGCTTATGGAGTCTCAAATGCATTAGCTTGAAGATTGATCTAGGTGAAACAAAAGAGGTAGAGTCTAAAGCCTAAGGTGCAAGCACGTTTGGGCCTTAGGCTTTAAACTTTGAGGAAGAAGGTACCTAGGGTGCAAGCACGTTTGGGCCCTAGGTGTCATTTTTCCCTTCTTCTAGCTTCACTTAGGTCAAGTATAAAAGTCTAGGGCTAAAACCCTAAAGTGCAAGCACTTTTGGGCCTTAGGATTTTTAACCCTAGCAAGGATGCTTCACAAACTTGGACAAATAAAACTTTATGAGGGAAAGAAGCACTTATGTTCCCTTCTTAGGGTTTCAACAAAACAAGATTACTTGCAACAAGATAGCAATTTAACCATTTACATCAACAAGAAACAATAGAATTTGCAGAAAATTACTTACTTCCTCCAAGAATCAAGAGCATAAAACCCTAATTGAAAAAATTATCCATCCAAATGAGCAAACCATCCACAAAGACCCTCCTTCAAGCATAGTGCATAAGAGAAAAGAGCCCAAGAGGGCTGAAATAGCGAAAATTTCAGAAGTTCTCCTCTACAAAATGGTGAGGAATGTGATGATCCAAATGAAAATAAGCGCTAGCCTTTATATATGAGCCTAGGCATAGCACATTGTCCACATAACATGTCAATATTTAATTAGAAGCGGGGCCAACCCCTCATTTAACCTTTACAAAATGATAAAGTGCAAAATATACAGCATAAGGGCCACAAGTGTGGTGACCTCAAGCCTTCCTAGGCTAGAAGAGGGTCTTCAAAGGCCATGTGGCAGCATCCCAAGGTGGAGTAAATGGCAATGATGTGTCTCCTCACCATGGTCATGCCAAATCATCACTGCTACCCCAAGTGTCCATCAAACCCTAATGCCATCAAACCCTAGAAGGCAACGTCATGATCAAATGGAGGGTGACATCAAGGGTTTAGGGCACTGCATCCAAGTTGGAGGGAGCTACATCTCGTCTCTACATGGTGTCTGGTTCTCTGCTACTGTAACATCCCTGATCTAGTGAATAATAAGTCCCGGGGTACTCTACCCAGCCTGTGGGTTTTCAGCCCATCTGTGTGCCATCATGACCAAATCTGCTCAAACCAAGCCCATCTATCCATCGTCCAAGGTTCTGAGGATGTGAGAGCTCATGTCGGAAGGTGGTGAGTCACTGGATGACTCATTGCTCACATCATGCATGCCAAAGTCCTACAATAAGGGAACAAAGTCCTAGGTGAAAACCTAGGATGTCCCTCAAAGAACCATCTCAGGGCCCATCCAAAACAAAGCAGAATAGCAGACAAGGTAAACCGGTGTTCGTGAGAGATTTTAGTCCTTGAATCATTCAAAGTAAGTTTTTACTTAAGATATAAGCCATGCAAGCAATTCACCTCAGTATCTCCTTCAAGCATCACACCAGCCCAAGAGCTCATGTGAGTTGGAAAGTTTGAATATGGGAGGGCCTTCATCCAACCCTATTAAGTGTGCCAACCTAGACAGGAAATAAAAGACCCAAGTAGAAGGATAGGTCCCGAGGGAAGCAGTGAAAGAAAGAAACCCTTCAAGAGTAAGTGTGATAGTGATATGAATTTGGGATTACTTCATGGCTTATGGTGTCATTGAGTCCATTCCTATGAGTGCCTTTATAGAGGGAGCGCTTGCAGCTTGAGATACCCTTTCCTTGGTAATTTTTTCATTCTAAACCCCATAATTGCCTTTTGATACCCATTTATTATTTGTGGGTCCCCTTTTCAGGTTTCTAGCTTTATTCCTTCATTTTTACTGTGTTATAGTCCTTTATGATTGTGCATTCATTCGCATAAGGACAAGGGGAGATTACCATTAGAGGGGGTAGAGCTCAAGCTGACCTGTGGCTTTTATGGTGGCCTTTATCATTTATAGCATACACATATATAGCAATTGCATCAACCTTTGGGCCTTCAACCCCTTCTTCTCATGAGAGAATGGACCATGACCCATTACTGAAGTTTAGTGCACTATGAGAGGCTCCAAGATGGAAGGTGTTAAGTATGGTGGGGGAACGGAACACTACCCTTGTGAGGGCCCCCCAGTAGTACCCATTTTCCCTGGGCGATGACAACACGGGACTAGGACATAGAAGCTGACCACCAAGGTGAAACAAGACAACAAACACAATTTCCCAATCCAATGATCCATTATCCAACTTCAACCAAAGATCCTCATCCACATGCCCAACAAATTAAGCACAACACTTCTGTTGAATTTTAATTCTTTAGCTCATGCACATGTAGTTTATTTCATTTAGCATGTACTTGAACCATAAACAATGCAGCAATACCATACACAAGCGTTGCAATAAACAAGATCACAAGAAGAATAACCATGCACAAGAACACAAGAAGTATCCTCGGAAAACCCTTCTCAATCAAGGGAAAAACCCAGCAATCCTTTGTTATATTCTCAAGAGAAGATCCCCCACACCATGGACCTTAGCACACAAGAGGGTGCTTACCAAAACCTAGAAACTAGCACCCAAGAGAGGTGAGCACTTCAGTCGTACAAGTGCTTGCTGAAATTCTGAGATGACAAGTGAGTGAGTGTGATCCACAATGGGGATCCACTCTTATTTATACTAGACTTGACACAACAAAAGGTGTGTCTATTGGCACAATAGGGCCGACTTCTATAACTCAAAAATATAATTAATCTTTACACAATATTAATTATCTTTCACATGGTGGGGTCGACTTGTACCCTTTACATCACAAATTAGGGTTACAAGTAAATCTTACTCTCAGACAATATAGCAAGGATCTCACACATCCACTAGTGCTCAGCCACTAGAGACACGTCCACCTGTGCTCAGCCACAGGGACGTCCCTCTCAACAGATCAACTCAACTGAGTCCACGGGAGTACTATCTGGAGAACCATCTCAAGCCGACTCAACTAAGTCCATAGGAGTACAAGGCAGGAGACCATCTCAAGCCGACTCAACTCAGTCCAGAGGAGTACAAGGCAGGAGACCACACGTCATCACAACTCAGTCCAAAGTCTGATGTACACCCATCACATGGGCACACCCAACACTTAGGCTTCCGCACACAGATGTCTCAACTCAGTCCAGAGGAGAACGATCTGGAGGATGTCTCACGAAGTTGCAATCAACAACAACTTCGCATGAAAGAAGGACTAACATACCTCATGGTGACGTTGGCTTACCATCTCCCATACACTGGGTTGTCTGGATGTGATGAGCCTTGGTTGATCTATAGTTGTAAGAGGCAAATGAGGGAGGATGTTGGGCTGCCATCTATGGACATGTTGATCATCATCATGGTCGAGATCATTGTCTCCATTGCGGGCCATGAGACATGATCTCCTCTAGTTACCCCTAGGCATGGGGGGGTAACATCTGGCTCCAACATGGGGACATGTGCTCATCGTAGAGCACATGAAAACCTCAGCATCTCTAGTTGTCCAAGACCTGCAATCCTACACCCACTTCAAACAACACAACCTTTAGAAGTATCGGCCCGTGGATGTGATCCACCGGGGGTTAGTGTCAAATCCAAAATCATGCTGAAAAAGAAAAAGTTTCACTATCTATACATGATAAAGTGATAACATAATGATCAAACACATGTTCCTAACATGAATGCATTATATACAAGAAGATGCAACACTATACTAGCATGGATGCATGATGCAAACATATATACAAATGCAATGCAGGATGCAGATGACCTACCTACCCTATTGCTACATGTCAACTGAAACACTAGGTATAATCATATAACCAGTGAATCCATCCTAGCGTTTTATCAAATCCCAAAATTGTACCCTTGTGCTTAAAATTAAACCAAATCAAAGACAAGTGAAGCACAAAATGATTATGGGTTGGGATAATCATCACTAGAGAGAAAAACATGAAATCAAATTCATGAGGGTGGGAGGGAGGAACAAACTATGCCAAGACACATTCCCACAAGAATGCTCAATCCATCTCAAAGTAGGGTCGTGACAAGATAAAGGCTCATAAGGCTAACTTAAAGGCTCTGAAGTTTGACTACCCTAGTCCCCATCACTCCCTGAGGCCTGGGAAGGGATAAACAAGAATCTAAAGGATGACTGATAATTACTCAAGGGGAGGCTAGAAAAATGGGACGTCAAACTTCTTCTTAAAGCCTCCAACCTTCCTTTAAATTCCAAGGAAAAATTTGCCTCAATGACAACATGGGACAATGAACATGTTTCTCAGTTGTATTCTTTGAAGGAAAAGAAGAAGGTTGGAAATTCTCATCATGAAACTTGTGTCCCGGGAAAATCATGGCCTCATCTTTATCAAAGTTAGAGCATAATGGTGTTTGAAAATCTTCTTCGTAGAATGAATCCAAGTGCTCAAAATAATGTGTCAAACCCTCCAGGATATGTCAAGTAATCATCACGAGAGTGTTGCAATCATCCCTGGATGGTTGGAACAAATCTGTAATTATGTCATATTCATGTTGCCAGACATTTGAATCATTAGCAGTCCCATACGGTTGTTCTGTAGGCAACAGTTCCATATTCTTTGTTTGAAAACACCCTTCAATGTCGTAAATGGGATCTCCATGAAAACTAGGGCGACTCATGTCCCATTTGCGTCTCCCAACATGTATAAAATCATCAATATTCTCAATCACATCATTATCTTTATTATAGAATGAAGGATCTAATGCATTGAAGGGTTCCTCTAGCACCTCTTCACTTTCCAAATCATGAAATGAAGCAACATCAAAAACTCGGAAAGGAGTATAACTTACCACGTTTTCTTCTTCATGTGCAGGAGGAATGGGAGCATGGATGACATCATCTTCATTAGGTAGAGGAGCAAATACCGACATTTCATCTTCATGAGGGACCTCTTCATGGTGTGTTCTATCAAAGTGTTCTTCTTCAGCGAATTCACAAGGCAACTCATGTTCTACTTCATGTATTTAGTGATCTTCCTCATGATTCAGCTTTTCATACTCTCGTCCTTTAATCAAATCTTTGTTGTTGTTAATGGAGTCACGAGGTGATTCTTGCTCCTCTTCGAGGGGTTGGTAACCCTCTTAATGAATCTCTTCTTCAACTTCTTGTTGCTGAATGAACTCTTCATCTTCAACAAGGTCAGAAAATAACCCTTCCCTTTAGAGGGCCACTGTGAAATCATGGAGGATATCTTCATATCTTTGTGTTCTTGGGGCCCACTGTTTGAGAAATTTTTCAATGAAGATTGTAAGAGAAGATATACTCTTTGGATTGAGAGTATACTTAAGCCAATCCTTTTGTCTTATTTCCAAAGATAATAAAAACAATCTTTTTAGCACTTCTTGATGTGTCACATTTATCTCTGAAACATATGTTAAGAAATTCACGACATGAGTAACGGCCAAGGATGGACTACCATCAAATTTCGGACAATTACACCCCCAATTCAGAGAATAGTGATTGGGTATCCAGGAACATTTTTAATGTCAAGAGAAGGAAACATTTCATAAAGTTCCCATGGTGCCATAATTCCATTACTTGAGAATATGCAACCTTACAAGGTCGAAGATGGTGTTAGATTTTAGGGTAAAATTGAAAACAGCCGTCTCTTTTAATTATTTAATGCAAAACAACTTAGATCTAGAACATAGTCAGAGATAGCAGCATATAGAAGAACAAATCTATGGTATATAGAGGCAGCAGTAGTCCAAGAAAAAATATATCAGATCTTAACAGTAGTACCTAGGATCAGAAAACAAGTGACCAATATGATAAACAAGTTATAGACAGTGATAACAGTGTTATAGATACAACAGTAGATCTATATTCCAGACAGCAATAAAAGTAGAAGAGAACTCAGATCATATGCTAAAACTCAGATCTATAAACAATGATAAATAGCTCCTCAACAGCA
>ML824439.1:55486-69687 GCA_009831015.1 Picea engelmannii | reverse complement strand
CCCTAGACATTTGTCTAGGGTCTTTATCAATTTGGTCCCAGACCACATACCCCAGGAGTGCACTGGGGGCCCTAGATCTTGTCTAGGGTCTTAGCCATCCTCCAGGAGAATGGCTCTCGCTGCTGCATGTAAATTTAACAGATGGGATGACACCTCAAAATATATCAGTGGAATCGCCAGGTGATCTCCTTTGGATCATCAAAGGTAAGGGAGGGATTCTACCCTAAGTGGAGTCGCCAAGTAAATTTTGAGATAAGGGCTTCAGGATAAGTTTAAAAAAAGATGTCATGAGGAGAATGACTCAATCCTCCCCAGAAACGACGCCAAAATGTTATCAAAAGATTTGTACTTGTGCAAAGACCACCACAAGATCCCCAAATCTTGTGTAACTATGGAAGAACCTACCACTTGAAGATTTTCCAGGTCCTATCAAGCTGCCAACTAGGTATGTCTTTGACCTCAAGTTGGCTCTAAGTTTCAACTGTCAATGAAGGTATTGTTGTTGTTTTAGGACAGCCAACAGTTCAGGAACTTCTTGCTGATTTGTTACAATTACATTCACAATTTTAGGTGCTCTAGCATGTAGTTTTAGTCACCAAGGGTTAGCACATGCATACTAAAATAAATGTAACACACCTAGAGATCTTTACAACTGAAAATAAAGCAGTTCTAAACTCTAACACACATGAAAATGTACACAGGTATTTTTGGTCAACATGACCGTGGATAAAACCCCCCCAAGGAAAACCAATTTGGAATATATGTCTATATATGAGGAGAATAGATGGTGGAATACAGCAAATACAAAATATAGATGAACTTGATACAATAGCAGCTTGATCCAAGCTGAAACACAAGTCCAAAAGAAGGAAGAGCACCCTAGGATGGTGTGCCCCTCAGAAATGCTGCCAAGACCACTGAAATGAAGCCAGAGGCCAACTGGAAGCTCTGATCTAGAAACCCCTCCAAAGTACTCTGATACTGATGAGTAGCCTCCCTCTGAAACAAAGCTCACTGCAAATTGAGCTCTCTAAGACCTCCCCACTACTGATGCGCCCTCCTCCTCAAGTGCGCCCTCCTCAGATGTAGAAATGACCTCAAGGGATCAAATAGCAAGATATAGCCAAGCCTACCACCCCTATCTTGATCACCTATTAGTTGGGTCTAGGTCTAGGAGAGGGATGAAGTATAACAAGATAATTGTTGTATTTGTACGAGACAATAAACAACTTGCAGCATATATAGACAATTATCAAGTTATAGAGTGCAAAAATAGCCCTTTTAGACACTAGATGAGTAAAAATGCTATGACTGTTGCAAATGACAGCAGTAAATCAGTCTTATAACAGCAATGAGTATTTTGCAACAGCAGCAAGAATAAGTGCTCAGAAATGTAGCAATTTATCATTAAAAGTAAGCACTCATCAAGCATAAAATTATCCAATTGCTAGAAATGATTTATGAACAAGTTAAACCACTTTTAGATAGGTGTATGCAGCAATTTAATGTAGTTTTCAGTGGCTGTAGCAAACTTTTATAATAGCAGCAAGAAATACTCGAAGTTTGCTATAATTAAAGTTAGTAATGTTAGTAGGATGTTCGAGAAAACGAGAAAAAATGATTTTAACAACTACTTTAACCAGAAGAACACTCTTAGATCAGTGTCGTTGTCCTTTAGGGCTTATGGAGTCTCAAATGCGTTAGCTTGAAGATTGATCTTGGTGAAACAAAAGACGTAAAGTCTAAACCCTAAGGTGCAAGCACGTTTGGGCCTTAGGCTGTAGACTTTGAGGAAGAAGGTACCTAGGGTGAAAGCACGTTTGGGTCCTAGGTGTCGTTTTTCCCTTCTTCTAGCTTCACTTAGGTCAAGGATCAAAGTCTATGGTTAAAACCCTAATGTGCAAGCACTACTGGGCCTTAGGCTTTTAACCATAGCAAGGATGCTTCACAAAGTTGGACAAATAAAACTTTATGAGAGAAAGAAGCACTTTATGTTCCCCTCTTAGGGTTTCAACAAAACAAAATTACTTGCAACAAGATAGCAATTTAACCATTTACATCAACAAGAAACAATAGAATTTGCAGAAAATTACTTACTTCCTCCAAGAATCAAGAGCATAAAACCCTAATTGCAAAAAGTATCCTCCAAATGAGCAAACCATCCACAAAGACCCTCCTTCAAGCATAGTGCATAAGGGAAAAGAGCCCAAGAGGGCTGAAATAGAAAAAATTTCATAAGTTCTCCTCTACCAAATGGTGAGGAATGTGATGATCCAAATGAAAATGAGCGCTAGCCTTTATATATGAGCCTAGGCATAGCGTATTATCCACATAACATGTCAATATTTAATTAGAAGCGAGGTCGACCCCTCATTTAACCTTTACAAAATGCTAAAGTGAAAAAAATACATCAAAAGGGCCACACGTTGTTGATATTATGGTAGTTGCGGGAGGTATTAACCTCCACGTGTAACCTTTGATGAGACTAGAATATTCCGGGAAGCAAGAGAAACCCTAAACAGATGTGTAGAAATGTAACACACCCGACCCCTAAGTACCTTTTTAAGGGATGGGGCATCAAAATTTCACTTTTCTCAATCACCTCGAATCCTTATAACTAGGGTCTCACCATCTTCGATTTGGCAAGGGTTATCCATCGACTATAAATTTGTCCAGATATATGTTCTGGATTGCAAGTTATGGCCCTTCAAAGTTCTTTAAGCCTTTATTAACTAGAATCTCTTACAGCCGTGTGGTACCCACGTGGCTCCCTGTCACCTGGCACTACACATCATCATAGTATATGAAGACTCTTCCAACCTGGAGTTGACAATTGTCTAGCTCCTATAGGCCTACTAGGTTAATTAACCATTAGCACAACGAAATCCCACTCCTTACCAAATCTCCGAGGGCACTTGGACTCATTAATATTAATTAGTGCCCAAATCTCCAAGGGCACTTGAACTCATTAATATTAATTAGCACCCAAATCTTCAAACTTCAGCGAAATTCCTCCTTATGTGCTTATGAACCCAAATCTCCCAAATGTCGGAGTCCCGAAGATGGACCCTTTCATTTAATTAATTACATTTAAATTGTCCCGATAGCCTGCAGGAGCGGAAAGTGAATCCAGGCCTTTGGCCCATTTCGACTTATCCAGTACACCACTCCAAACCTTCGGAGTTCTGAATTCCCGGACTCCCGAAGGGTCCACACTTACACGTGACTACGCGTTAAACACAGAGGCAGGGACAGGTGGATCCGAGCCTTCGGCCGATTAACCCCAACGTTCCAACATCCCAAATTTCCCGAAGTCCTGAACTCCCGATGTCCTGGGTACTCCACCAGCTTTTAGGCTAAGCAAGAATGCGCCAGGGCGATGACACGCGACGAAGGGAAGAGATGACACGTGTCACGTTCTAATGGGCATATAAGGTCTGTAAAAAGCATGAATCAAGGCGACACATGGCATGTTGAACATGGATCCACGTCAACCTAGGTGACGTCAGCGTGCCACGTCACTACGGATTGACAGCCTTCGGAAGTCTCTAGCTTATCCTTCCTGCGAAATCGCCCGAACCTCTGAAACCCGAACTCCTGCCAGCAACCTCCCAATGCCCCTTCTATCCCACGGTCGAGATAGGTCCACGTAGATCCATAGATCTACGGCCTCCGTTGCTTCACGACTTCAACATTCGAGGGGTTTGGCTATCTAGTTTCCTTTTTACTCCCAGAACGATCAGCGTTGGGCTGACCACGGTCTAGATCCAACGGTCAAGAGGGATCCCGAAGCATCCTCGAATCGACGGTCCTCATCACTTCGCGACTTCGGCGTTCAGGGGTTCTAACTGTTTAACACTCCCTATCTCCCGGAGTGGTCAACGTCGAACTAACCACGACATAGATCCAACGGTCATGCGAGATCCCGAAGCGTCCCCGAATCTACGGTTCTCGTCACTTTGCGAGTTCGACGTTCGGGGGTTCCACCCGCTTAACACTCCCTTTCTCCCGGAGTGGTCAACGCCGCACTCACCACGACGTAGATCCAACGGCCAGGGAAGATCCCGAAGCGTCCCCAGATCTACAGCTCGTGTTACTTCGCAACCAGTAAGTGGGTCAGGGTTTAACGGTGGGATAGATCCCACGGTCACGATTAAGGAAATTGCCAGAGGTCAGTCAACCTCGCTGGTAACCGTACCAACAGGTTGCCTTCAGTTGGTTTCGAAGGTTGTAAAGTCATAACGTCCCGGAGCTCCTAACTCGCGGAGTTCTGAAGCCAAAATAGCTTAGCTCCTTTCGGGCCTAGCGAAGGGTTCCAAGGTCCTGGTCATATGGATTCTCTGACAAGTCTCGAGGCTGCACGCTCAACTCTTAGCCGTGATTTGGTTAGGACCGTGGACATGAGCCCTCGGTCACACAGACGAATGGTTTGAGGGAGGCGCCCTCCCTCCACAGAGTTCGAATTTAGTAACCCGCGAAGGTGAATTCGAGGGGTCGACAGGACTGAGGTGTTCCAGCGAAGTCTGCCTCGACTCTTACGTTACAAAATCAACCCTTGGGAAAATTCCCTTAAGGATTTTCCAACCAGTACAGAAATCATAAACTTATTCCTAAATTTATTTGAAAACCCATGCCTAATAGTTCTCCTACTGCTAAGCAGAGGCAAATAGAAACCATTCAAATGCGGGGTTTTACAGAAGAACCATAAGCATTTCTAACATAATCAAACAATGCAAATTTTAGTCATGGACACAGACATCCAACCATCATTTCAATCCTAGTACACAGGGTATAAGAATACTTATCAAGAAACCAGATAGTGAAGCAACTGCTGAGAGGGGTGCATGTTTCCACCCAACCGTAGGCACAGCCACTCCTGGACAGATTTACCGCTGGCCACCCCCTAGCTAGAACATGATGCTCTGAGAGAGACTCTTCCTTCTCGTTCAGCAACAACCAGGGATGGAGATCCCTCTCCTCTTCCCACAAGAATTTAGCAAATCGTTTCTCCCTCTACCAAGCAAGGGGGTCTACGATGAGTGCTTCCTCGGTCACTCATCTTCTTGCAACCCCATTTATCAGCTTGGACTGAAGACGCTACCCAGCAAATTCTTGTACCTAGAACAAACTCGTTTTTCAATTCTCTTTAAAACCAGAGAGTTGCACATGCTCTCCCTCTTCAGAAAAGTGGTCTCTAGACTCCTCTTCCTTGTATCCTCCTCTCTGCCCACGAATCCCCTTCTTTTCTTGCCTTCCTCGACAAGATTGCGTGGGTCCGAATCCCCATTTCATGGTCAGGTCAGAAAGTTTTTCAAATGGGTACTCTGCCCATCTCCTCATTGACTCTTGAGGAGGAATTCCCAACTACCAACCTGACTGGTAATTTATTTATGGGTCAAAGGACTGTTCTAGGTCTGATTAATTTAAATCTAGTAAGGTACTAGTCTGGTGGGGGTCATCTCAACCATTGTTGGTTCCCCTCACCTTCTCTCACATGCATCATGATCTACCTTGGAAAACCCCTTCAGCAATTATGCAACACTATCCATTTTATTTAATAACAAAAATACATGCATTACCTTTTATAACAAAAAGGTTCATCAATTCCAACATCCACGCATATTCAGTCTGCCCATAGTCTTTTGGCAAATTATAGTTATATTTACAAGCTGGGGGAAACAGGGGTATTACAAGAAACCCTAGAAGACATGTCGGCTCAATAAAAGAATTAATCTTTAAGTGTTAACCTCTAAAAGAAGAAGTCGGCCTAGACAGGTGACAAAGAGCACTATAAATAAGAGGGCGCTAGAGCTCATTTGTCACTCTCACTCTCACAACTACATAAGGACTAGTGGTGTGCAAGTTTGGAGAGGGAGTGCAGCTGCAACTGGCATTTTGGTTTTGGTTGGACATTCTCTTGGTTATGGTTTGGACTTTCTACTTGGTTTCTGGTTATTCTTGCTTGGTGCGCTACCCTTGGAGAAAGGTGCGCTACCCTTGGTTGGCTATTGATCTACTACCGGAATTATTCTATCTGTCAAGGTTAAGGTGCTTGGGGGTGGCCTTTGTGCCTATGGTTGGGTGACAATGTTGCTATATTGTCTATGGAAAAACGAGCACATCCCTTTATTTCTAACAGGTTATGGGCCCACACTATCTTTAGACAATCTAACCATTGGAAGATAGATTGGGAAGTTAGTTGTTAAGCTCGTTATGGCACCAGTTACAATTGCAGCTACGTTTTTTGATTATGCAACTGCAACAAACCCTAACCCTTGTGTTCGGGCACTTCTGGTGAAGCATTTGACCTAATTCCTTGACATCCTAGTGCGCCCTAGCCTAGCGCACCTCTTGGTACTCTCAGCCAGCAAAAACGTCGGGTTTGAATCTTTGGTCAAAGTCAAAGAAAAAGGTTGACTAGTCTAAGTCAAATGTTGACTAGTCAAAGTCAAAGTCAAAGGTTGACTTCTGGTCAAACTGATTTTGTGGTCAAAGTTGAAATTTTAGAGTTTCTAGCTTGTTCTAATCATTGAATCTTCTGATTGAGTTTCTAATCTCTTCTTGTCAAGATGGTATCTAGTTTCAAATTGGAAGACAAGTTGGACGATGCTACAAGGTTTCAAAGGTATACACTTGTATATGTTATCGAAGTTATATCATCTAGCAAAACATGAGTGTGTTTGCGGGGAAAGTACTAGAGATCTTGCCCAAGCTGTAATCTTGGATTCAGTGCATTCAGAAGAACAAGTGCACCCTCCATAGTAGTTAAGGCTTCAGGTTCCACGTTTGATTAAATTGTTAAGCTTCAAATTTGTGTATATCAAAGGTGATAGTTACTACATTACAAATTGTGAAAGCAGTCTTTGAAGGATTCTATTATTGCTAGGTGCAATGAATACTCGATTGCATATGAATACTTTTGATATAGATTCTTATTGTACTTGTTCGCAAGTTGAACTAACATCTCCTCTAGATAGATATTCATATTTGTTCTTGTTGCTCTTGTTCCAGGTAGGTACCCTTGTGAAATATGTTTGATGAACAATCCTTGCAGAAGCTGTCATAGAAGAAGTTTATGAGGATGACACAACTGCCAGATGGGCAGCAATCAGAACAGATAGAAACAAACTTAAAGAGACTCAGAGGAGTCAGACTCGAAGGAAGTCAGAAATCAAAAGGAAACCAGAACAAGCTTGTGACACTTTGTAGAAAGCAAAGAGAGATGCAGCAAACAGAAGCATGGACTCTCTTAGATGGAGGGAGGTGATCACAGAATTCTAAAAGAAGAGCATGCATATTGCTCATTCAGGCATGAAGCCGGGATTAGGAGGAAGCTAATTCACAACGATATGATCCATTGAAGAATCCGTGAATACCATGAAGTATCTGTCCATGTTCTTCATTGGAGGTAGCAGCGATGATAAGCAACACGTGTTCAGTTTGACTCTAGAAGAAGTCTTCTTCGAAAAGAAGCCTTGAATATCCTTGGTTGTCCATCTACATTTATGTTCCTATGGCGGAAGGTTGGAACCTTCAGAAAAGAAGGGCATGTAATCTATAGAAGATTCCATGGACTCCAACATTGAAGATAAACATGAGGAAGAATATGAAGATTCCAAGAAAGAAAGAAAAGACAGAGCAACCAATTGAACCAATTTGAACCCACTAGAAGTAGTCAAGCAGAAGGAATGGAAGGAAGTTGTGATGAAGAACAATGTATGTGAGAAATTGTGAAAAAGACTTAAGCATTGATAGATACAAGGCGAGACTCAGGGCTAGAGGGTTCTCCCGGTAGGAGGGAGAAGACTACGATGACAGCTTGTTCTAGTAACCAGATATACCTCTACCTGAGCCATTATATCTCCTGCAGTATCCATGGGCTGGAGTTTACATCAAATGAATGTAAAGATTGTTCTTCTCAACAGAGTAATTGAAGAAGAAGTGTATGTAGAGCAACATCAAGGTTTTGAGGTATACCAGAAACAGACCCTTGTATGCAGATGGAAGAAGACCTTGTATGGATTCAAGCAAACTTGGTGCAGAGCCTCTCATGTACAACAGAAGCGTGGTGAAAACTTCCTATGGTTCTTCAGAAATCTGGGATGATGGATTGCAAATCCATGGAAAACTCCCATGATGATAGATCTGAAGAAGTTGAGAAACTCCAATCCAATAGACATGTCTCTGTATCGACAATTGATTGGCTTGTTAATGTATTTGGAGAATACTCAGCCGGATATTTGTTTTGTGGGACGTTTAAGTTATGATATACAACTGCATGGATTTGTTGATTCAGATTGGGCAGGGAGTGCAGATGACAGAAGAAGTGCTACTTGGATATGTTTCAGTTTGAGCTTTGCCACGAAACGGAAGTTTGTTGCAGGAAACGGAAGTTTGTTGCACTCAGCACTGCAGAAGTAGAGTATGTAGCAGTTTGTGATACTTGTACAAAAGCAGTGTGGCTCCATAAGTTGGTTTCTGGACTGATTGATCATGTGTTGAATTCAACCGTGATATATTATGATGATCAGAGCTATGTGAAGCTTTCAAAGAACCCTGTGTTCCATGACAGGTCGAAGCACATTGAGATCAAGCATTATATTCTTCATGATAAAGTCCAAAGGGGAGAAGTAGTTCTCCAGTATATCTCCACAGATGAGCAGATAGCAGATATTTTAGTAAAGCCTCTATCCAAGATGAAAAGATTGTGTACTTAAGGGACAAGTTGGGGCTCGTGGAGACGACTTCCTTATTGAAAAAGGAAGAGATTACTCCCAGGTTGGGAGGGAGCACTGATATGTTATTGATTTATGGACAATCATTTTCTAGTTCAGAAAATGGTCCAGGTTGGGTAGTTCCTTTCCAGTTCAGAAAGTGGTTCGAGATTTCTGACGGACAGGCATTTTCCAGTTCAGAAAATGGTCCAGATTGAACAGTCATTTTTGTAATGAAAATGGTTCGATAGATTGTTGATGTACCATAGACAGCGATTCCCCTTGTCGCCAGTGTGGGGGAATGGTCTAGGACAGTCATTCTTCTTGACAGTCACTCTGAGTAGTGGTCAAGTAGAATGGTCCGCCTTGTCGTGCAGTCATTCTTTCGAAGTTCACAGTTGTGAGCAATTTCGAAAAATGGTCCTTTTTGGAGGTTGGTGCAGGACAATCATTTCCATAGGAAATGGTCCGGACAGTCATTCCCTAGGCAGACTCATTCTCTCCAAGTTGCACTATGTTTAGTGCCGGAGGAATGGCCCAGTTAGGTGAGTGGTCCAAGTTCAATAATCAAGGAGAAGCATTCCCTAGGGCAGACTCATTCTCTCTAGGTTGCACTATGATTAGTGCCAGAGGAATGGCCCAGTTAGGTGAATGGTCCATGCTCAGAAATCAGGGACAGTTATTCTTCTATGCTTGGGAAGAATAGTCCAGATAGCCCATGGCTAATGTTTTTACTTTATGAGGGCAGATGCTCTTCCAGATCTCACAGATGTGAGTGGAAGAATGGCCCAGATGGCTCAGCTTGTATCATGATATTGTTGATATCAGATGATATGATTGTTGTGGAGACTGTATGTCTCTGGACAGTAGTTGTATAGTACTATGGTGGATGTGATCCATTGGCAATGACTGTGTGTCACTGGTGACTAGTTAGTAGTCGTGTGCTACTAGGAGTGGTTGTGTACCACTGGGTAGTAGTTGTGTACTATTATGGATAGACACAGTTGTGTTCTATTGGATGGCATTGTTATGATTGCCATGGAGACTATCACTAGTGTTGGAGATGATTGCCAGCTAGATGGATAGTCAGTATGTTGATGGGCAGACATTCTCCAGGCGAAGAATGGTCCAGGCAAGACTGATTACTAGTGGACAGACATTCTCCCTGTGGAGAATGGTCCAGGTTGACAGATTGTTGATGTACCAGACAGCTATTCTTCTAGGACATATGCCTGGATTAGAAGAATTGTCCATCTCTTTGAGTTCACAGTAGTGACCAGAGTGGAGAGATTGGCACAGGACAGACATTTTCCCTGAGTTCACAATAGTGGCCGGAGGGAAAATGGTCCAGGACGGTCATTCTTCTAGGACGTATGTCCGAATTAGAAGAATAGTCCTTATAGCCCAAGGTGTGGCTTCCAGCATCTATTGAAACGGTTATTATTCTAGGACATATGTCCAGATTAGAAGAATAGTTCTCGTATCACTCTGTGGAGTGAGTGACTTATTCAGCATCATGCTCGATTACTCAGGTGAAGTATGGCTTTGATAGATGATGTAGTTGATGCTATCAGATGATATTGATAGTGATGATGTTGTTCATGAGTTGATCTACATGATCATGAGATAGCCTGTGTGGCTATGATGATGCTACCGATTGAATGATTTGTTTGTGCTCAAGGCCATTACCTTTAATAACTCCCTAGCTAGGAGGGAGTGTTGATATTATGGTAGTTGCGGGAAGTATTAACCTCCATGTGTAACCTTTGACGAGACTAGAATATTCCGGGAAATAAGAGAAACCCTAAACAGATGTGTAGAAACCCTAGAAGACATGTCAGCTCAATAAAAGAACTAATCTTTAAGTGTTAACCTCTAAAAGAAGAAGTCGGCCTGGACAGGTGACAAAGAGCACTATAAATAAGAGGGCGCTAGAGCTAATTTGTCACTCTCACCCTCACAACTGCATAAGGACTAGTGGTGCGCAAGTTTGGATAGGGAGTGCAGCTGCAACTGTTGCAACTGGCATTTTGGTTTTGGTTGGACTTTCTCTTGGTTATGGTTTGGAATTTCTACTTGATTTCTGGTTATTCTTGCTTGGTGCGCTACCCTTGGAGAAAGGTGCGCTAGCCTTGGTTGGCTATTGATCTGCTACCGGAATTATTTTGTTTGTCAAGGCTAAGGTGCTCGGGAGTGGCCTTTGTGCCTATGGTTGGGTGACAATATTGCTATATTGTCTATGGAAAAATGAGCACATCCCTTTATTTCTAACACACGTGTGGTGACGTCAAGCCTTCCTAGGCTAGGAGAGGGCCTTCAAAGGCCATGTGGCAGCATCCCAAGGTGGAGTAAATTGCAATGATGTGTCTCCTCACCATGGTCATGCCAAATCATCACTGGTACCCCAACTGTCCATCAAACCCTAATGCCATCAAACCCTAGAAGGTGACATCATGATAAAATGGAAGGTGACATCAAGGGTTTAGGGCACTGCATCCAAGCTTGAGGGAGTCGCATCCTTAGTCACCGGGTTCAGCGAATTTGAACCTTCAAGTTCGAAATTTGTCCAACTTCAAGCAATTCTGAACAAATTCTTTGAAATTCGCCTTTAAATTCGCTTGTTATTGGAGAGGTTAGGTTTTGGAAAGGTTTAAGGTGAAAAAAAGGTAAAAATAAATCTTTCGCATAACATCTCCTCTCACGAACATGACGCCAACTCTCACAGACCGGACGCGGAGTTACAGCCACTAGTTTCGGTAATGGGCTACGGCTATCATCCGTAGTAAATCCTTCGTATAAATCTTCCGCAAAGCATTTCCTCTCACGTACATGACGCCAACTCTCACAGACCGACGCGAAGTTATAGCCACCAATTTCGGTAATGGGCTACGGCTATCGTTATATAATTGACCAAGTTATTATATTTATTATGTAATAAATATATTTATTATTATTTTATTTTTTTAAATAAATTTATTATATATATAACATTCGAATTTAATGCCGAACTTTATCAAAAAAAAATTAAGGCGATTTTTTCTCGAATTTCAATGGTGTCGAATTCTAACACAAACACGAACACGGTGACTAAGGTTGCATCTCATCTCTGCATGTTGTCTAGTTATTTGTTGTTGCAATATCCCTGATCTAGTGAATAATAAGCCCTGGGGTACTCTGCCCAGCCCGTGGGTTTTCATCTCATCTGTGTGCCATCATGACCAAATCTGCTCAAACCAAGCCCATTTGTCCATCGTCCAAGGTGATGAGGATGTGAGAGCTCATGTCGGAAGGTGGTGAGTCACTGGATGACTCACTACTCTACATCATGCCAAAGTCCTGCAATAAGGGCACAACGTCCTAGGTCAAAACCTAGGACATCCCTCAAAGAACCATGTCGGGGCCATCCAAAACAAAGCAGAATATAAGACAAGGTAAACTAGTGTTCATATGAGATATTAGTCCTTGAATCATGCAAAGTATGTTGTTACTTAAGATATAAGCCATGCAAACAATTCACCTCAGTAACCCCTTCAAGCATCATACCAGCCCAAGAGCTCATGTGAGTTGGCAAGTTTGAATATGGGAGGGCTTCATCCAACCCAATTAGGTTTGCCAACCTAGACAGGAAATAAAAGACCCAGGTAGAGGGATAGGTCCCAAGAGAAGCAGTGAAAGAAAGAAACTCTTCAAGAGTAAGTGTGATAGTGATATGAATTTGAGATTACTTCATGGCTTATGGTGTCATTGAGTCCATTTCTATGAGCGCCTTTGTAGAGGGAGCACTTGTTGCTTGAGATACCCTTTCCTCTATACTTTTTGCATTCTGAACCCTTTAATTGCCTTTTGATACCCATTTATTATTTGTGAGTCCACTTTACAATTTCAAGCTTTATTCCTTCATTTTTACTGTGTTATGGTCCTTTATGATTGTGCATTCATTCGCATAAGGACAAGGAGCGATTAGCATTAGAGGGGGTAGAGCTCAAGTTGGTCTATGGCTTTTATGGTGGCCTTTATCATTTATAACATACACATATATAGCAACTGCATCAACCTCTGAGCTTTCAGCCCCTTCTTCTCATGAGAGAATGGAAAAAACCCATTACCGAAGTTTAGTGCACTATAAGAGGCTCCAAGATGGAAGGTGTTAAGTATGGTGGGAAACGGAACGTTACCCTTGTGAGGGCCCCCCGGTAGTACCCTTTTCCCTGGGCGGTGACAAAACGGGACTAGGGCATAGAAGTTGACCACCAAGGTGAAACAAGACAACAAACACAATTTCCCAAGCCAGTGATCCATTATCCAACTTCAACCAAAGATCCTCATCCACATGCCCAACAAATTAAGCACGACACTTTGCATGAAAGAAGGACGAACATACCTCATGGTAACATTGGCTTACCATCTGTTGACCACCTATCCAACTAGGGGGTCAACTCCATGTGCCATGAAGATATGCATCATCAAATGCTAATGTGTCGAAGACGGTTTGGTTCTACTGGGCAATTTATGCCTCCAGCACGTATTTTTGTAAACGGAATTTCCGCACCCCTACGTGGGTTAATAATGTAATAGGTCTGCATGGGTCATAGTTAGGTTAGTTACCTTGGGATGGATTCATTGGGAGAGTTCCTTTCACCGAGGATTTTTTATCCTCGGGTTATTAATTGGGCTTTTCAGCCTTATTAATTTCCCTTGAATTTTTCCCTCACACCGGCAATAATTCCTCCAAAGTGGTGAAGGGCGTTCTAATGGGCTTACCCTCTGGTAACTATTGTTTAGGAATGATGTAAATGACCATGTATCACATCTTAGAAAGTTTCGCGGAATTCCGACGAGTCTAGATAATTTTTATTTTTTTTAATTAATTATTTTTGAGAAAAAATTGTAAAACTAGGTCCTTGAACTTTTGATAGGGGTATTTGTGCTCAAAAGAAATGGAATGAGACCCCCTACGCCCCTGGACCAAGTTTCAGCTCAGTCGGACAACTTTTTCTAGGTGTTTGTCCACCAGGAGTCTCAGTCAGTCAAAAACAGCGATTTTAATTGCTAAGTCTTGACATTGATAAAATGTCATTTTTGTAATTTTGAGTTAAAAGGGTGATGTAAGGATGGAAAAAGGTAAAAGAGATGTTTCCTAACCTAAACCTACCCAAACCAACTTAAACCAACCTTTACACACCCCCTCACCCACTCACTCACTCAAACCCTCACGCCCCTAGGGGGATTTACGCCCCCTCACCATGGTAAAACGTTATAACTTGAATTTTTTTTAGTTGTGGGCCCTCCTTTCCACATGTGCGCCCTTCCTAGCCTCCCACGTCACCCTTTGCTTGATCCCCACACCTCACATGCAAGATACCAGATATATAAAATATGCAGAACAGAAACGAAATGCTAGAAATAACAGAATAACAGTAAAATATCCAGCATAATCTTCACAATATACAGAAATGATTCACGAAATAGCAACAGAAATAGCACTTT
>ML824438.1:88089-151711 GCA_009831015.1 Picea engelmannii | reverse complement strand
CCTATATATACCAAGGAGACATTTTCATTTTGAATCATCTTGTACTTGAACATTTAAGTGGGGTAAAAGGAGGTTGCCCCCTCGAAGAGGCTTATTATCTGAAATTATCTCTTTTTCAAGGCGTTGAGTACTTTTTTTGAGGACTTTCTATGCTATATTGATATTTGGTTCTTAACATACTCTTTTCTCGTCCAAATAATGTCTTGCAAATATTTGAATTGTTATTCCATGGGCATATTTGTTATAAATATTGATGGATTATGCTATTGTATGTGCTAACTTTATATATTATCACCATATGCCTGTGTATATTGGTTGTTGAGGATAAGTTGCAGGTGTATTTCTTTGATTCAAGTGCTCAACGGTGGACTTCATTGAACGTCTAGACGAGGTAGGTTCTTTATCTTATATTGTTAGCATATTTGTTTATATAGAATACTTGATATTAGAGTTGATTTCTGCAATCATTCCCATCTGTTTTGGTTTACCCCATGCCATAGAGTGATTTTCCTTGTAACATGGATAAGGGGATTATTTTGAGATACTCTTCTAACCATAATCAACCAATAAGGGAAATGATGTTGCAGAGTCAACCAATAAAAATCTGGTAAGAATTGTGAAAAATACCATGGTAGAAAGCCATAGGAATTGGCATAATGCACTTCATAACTCCCTGTGGGATGATAGGTTAAACCCTAAAGAAACATTAGGAAATTCTCCATAATTTCTAGTTTATAAACAAGATGTCATTCTCCCGACCAACTTGTATCTCCCATCTCTACATCTTTCCCAAGCCTCTAGAGGCCAATTGTTTTCCAACATGCAACAACGTATAGACACACTCTTGATAATGGAGGAATAAATGGAAATGGATAGAAAGAAATTTGTAGCCCACCAACAATTGGTTAAAAGGTGGTTTGATAAGCACAAATCTAGAGAAAAAAACTTTGAGGTAGGAGACCTAGTCTTGAAATGGAACAAAATAAACGAGCCTAAGGGGAAACATTCTAAATTTTAAAATCTATGGCTTAATCCCTACCAAGTTGCTGAGAAAATTGGGCTAGGAACATATCGATTGCAAAACCTTAGGGGTGAGTTAGATGCTCTTCATGTTAATGGTCAAGCCTTAAAAAGATTATTTTCTTAGTTGCTCATCACAAGCAGTTTTGTACCATAGTTTTCTTTGTTTTGGTTTTCTTTCCTTTATTCCATTTTAGTTAGATCTAATTTTTCATCTTTGTTTGAATTTTTTTTGCTTCAAGTAATTTTGTTTTGGTTTGGTTTTGGTTTTATTTTTTGTTTGAAAGTTTCCTGTTCTTTTGATTGAATGATCATATTTCATGAAGAGTGTTGGAATGATATTGAATATATAAACTCATGACATACACCCGGAGAAACAATGGCTCTCATCCCAATCCTTCACTACCTAAAACAAAAGTAAGGAGTCTTCTTTCAAAAAGAGATTTGGACGTGGGAATTACTTACATTTCTATATACATATCAATTGGGGGATAGACGTCTTTTTTTTCTTGTGGTTCATCAATTTTGAAGGGGATCATGAAAATGAAGGAGAGTATGAACTATGTCTATCAACAAAACTATTAAATACCTCACCTCTCTTAGTGTGAATGCTGAAAATAAAGACCTAAGTATTCGTTAATTCTCTTCAAAGAAACAAATATCCTCCTCCCTGACTAGTTCTTGGATCTGTACTTGTTCTTATAAAAGGATTCTAGAAATGAGGATATACTGAAATAAAGTCATACACAAGAAATGGAAAAAGGAAATTTTGAGTCACAAAGAACGATGTTATCAGGGAGGGTATGGAGATATCTTTGTCAAATCTATGGACGCTCATTGGTAGCAAAGCAAGTTCTATGATATCAGGGTGACTCCATTAGGGCTATGGAGGCTCATTGGCAGAAGAGCGACGTCGAGAAGATTTTTCAAATACTTAAAGGTTTAATAATTAATGTCCTCTATGAGTAGAAGTATCCTGCTCAATTTATGCTTGGTAAGACATGGGGAATGGGTTTGCAGAAAAGAGGTATGGAATCAAATAATTCCCTATAGTAAGACAAGTATGGATATTCCCTGGATCATATGAATACAAAATTATAAACAATCTTTGATTTATTATCTTGAATTGGAGGTTTCCCCTTAAAATTGTTACATCACTATAGATAAGGTAAGGAGTAGATACACTGGTTCACCCAGTGAATCACCATTTGTTGAGCACTCAACATACCCTCAAAATTTTTGGAATTTTGGGGTACCACTTTGCTTTCATTTTTATCCTAGATTTTGATTAGTTTGATCACAGTTTTCTTTTAAATCTTCCCCTTGAATATTTTTTCCCTCTTGAGTAATTTTTACCTTCTGGTTGTGTCATAATCCTGAATAGAGTGATTATTGGAAAGAATAGAACACGTCTGGTTTAATTTTAGGACAAAAGAGTTTTGGTACTTAGGTATTTTGAAGAAAAAAGAGAAAAAAAATTCAAATCTGTGACTTTCCCGAACTCTGACAGACAACTTTTCCAATCACTAATAGTGCATCTGGCATATTCCATATCTATGCGTAAAATTGGAAACAATCGAGAAAACCTGCATATTGTCAACGCACATTAGTCGTTGGCATCCAATCCCTACCTATCACACAACATTTGGAATGAGCCCTCAAGTTCATTGACGCCGATGAGTGAACCAATCGAACCAACCATGATTGTTTGATGCACGTCTTCGAACAAATTTTGATCGTTGATATCCTAAAACAAGATCCACCTAATCTCGGCTTTATGAGTGTCTATTTCATTCAATGAAATTTAGCCTTGTACTGCCACATCATCTTCCACGTGGAATTTCATAGTACCACCTCATCCACCACGTTAGCTGACACATCTATTAGAAAAATAGGATAGCAAAGAAATACAATAAAAAAATGAGTAAATAAAATACAAAAGATACACAATACAATATATACACAGATATACGTGGTTCACCCAGTGTGGGCTACATCCACCAAATTTTTTTCCAATTCCTTCCTTTTTATTATCCAGCAAAATGAAGGGATACAACCTACAACTCAACCACTGTAACTTCCTCTTCTTCCTCTCACAATATCCTCTCTTAGAATATAATAATCACAAACATATACAACCACAATACAATTCCCTCATAAAAGAGGGTTTCCATCTAGGGAAAAAAAAACCTAAAATAACTTCTATCATCATATATGCGACCTTATAATGAATGATCCAGATTGACTACGAAATTAAATATTTTACAAGGTAACTTTTCCCGATATTTTTCTTTGGAGGCGTTGCCCCCCTGGACCCCCCTGGCGATAGTTGTGGGGGTGGAATCCACCCCACACCCCCCCATTAGGTAATAGGGTCCAAGAATATCTGAAACAAACCTTTGAATCAGGAAGATAATCAAGCTCCACAACCAACACCATCATCAAAGAAACCTTGTATTTCCACATAATCTATGCCACATCATCTCATATGGATTTCTCAAGACCATCAATTGTTAGGGGGTTTATGTGATAGCACAAAAAATTTTAAAACATCAATGAAGTATGTCGATGTCAATGAAGTTCATCGATCATCGACAAAGAATAGTCCATTTTGTAGAAAAATGACAAGGCATGTCTCCCTGCTGATGGTCGATGTGCCATCAATGTTAACCCTTTGCACTTTTGAAATAGGACTTCCTATGCACAAGAGATTAATTCAATGAACGATGCTTCATCGACATCGATCATTCACTCTCCCAAAATTCCTTTCCAACACATGAATGATTGCATCGATGGTTGAACTCTTTGATGAACAAATTTTAATCTGGATCGTCCATCATATACCATCGTTCAATCATGGCCATTGAAAGTTTGAACATGATACCAATTGCTTATGTTTTTTAATGGCCAATTAGACTTCACCACGTATGAATTAGTACTCCCAGTTGACACATTGGATGACTACTCATGCACCACATCATTGTACACACATGCATGTTGGACACGTCACCACCTTGAAAAACATGCTTCGTGACAACAGAAAAAAAAAGAGAGAGGAGTTTTTGCCATAAGATTTCATTGGGATCGAAAATAAATGATAGCACAAAACAAACTCGAATTGTATATAACCTCAAATTCCTAAACCCCAAAGAAAAAATTCATTGCACACCAAACCACACTGATTTGAATCTACAAATGAAATAAAGAAGATCCTCCTCATGTCTTCATTCGACGTAACTCATCAATGTCGAGCGTGGCACCGGTGGCGCTTTAAAACCTCTAAGATTTGCAGAGATTCCATTGTACTCGATGATTGTAACTGTTATATTTTATTGAAGGAAGGTAGGATATATGAGCATGAATGTTCCTTATCTTATGCTTCCTTTCCATTAAGCATTTGAGAGAGTTCATGTAGTGAAGAGCCTCTAAAAAAATAGACATTTTACACGTCATAGCTTGGGTATTGCTAAGTTCCAATTTTGGTGAATAGAATTGATAAGTATTGAGTTTAATTTATGATTTTCTTATATAGGTATGCATTTTGGTTTTATGGTTGTTGTATTTGTTTCACAACTACAAATGAATTATGAGCTTAACAATGTGGTTTTGTGCAGGAAAATTTCGCCGCGTAGACCAACCACTCGGTAGTCCCTGAAAACTCCCAAGGGGAAGAAAAAATTGGCAAGTGAAGCTTTGAGCCCAGTCATTGTTGAAGAGATAGAGCCTGTGCCCAAGGCAAAACCTGTAATTTGACTCCCACAGAAGAAAAATTTCAACCAAAAACTATTGTATAAAGACATAGATTCAAGAACAACGTCAAAGGTACTGTTTCCCTTTTGGAATGATTTATTCAATAAGATACATCAGTCATATTTCCCATAATTCACACACCATAGTAGCCTGAAAAATACAACCTTGGACAACTAGGCGTTTCTGAACATCAAATTCTCCTTATTTCACATGGTGGCCTCTAGGACACTTGTCCTACCTTGTGTAGAGTCCTTAGAATGGATAACTAGTCACACATATGCTGATAAATGTTTGGTAAATGATGTGCAAGGGAAATGCGTATGAGTAATTTTTATAGTAGAAGTGAACAAGTATTATAATCTCAGGGAACCTGAGGTTAGGTTAAACACTGATTTTGTAGTTAAATCCTATGAAAGAAATGATACCAACAAACTACTAGCATCCTAGTGGAAAGAAGACAAAAAAATTATAAACAAGATCGTCGGATGGTATGGCACGACTAACCTAAGAGAACCATACATGTACTTAATGGAATTGATCTATCGATAGTATAGGGAGAGATAATACTCTAGGTTATTAGAAGCATGGATGCCCCTAGCTTACATTGTGGTAATATTGAGAAGAGTTTTCAATTGGGGAGCTATCATCTCCAAACAATTAAGCACTAGAATAGAACATGCCCAAACCCAAATCCTGGAGATGTACCCTCCTTTTACATGGCCTCTTATTTTCTAGATGTAGTATGTGCCAAAAATGTCCTTTTAGGGATGGGCCTGAGTTAACATGTATCATAACTACATGTTCATGTATATTTCAGTGTTTTTTGGGAAAATAGGTATGAGAAATCTTATGCCATGATATGTGATGAGTTTCTATCCATATTACACTTTATCATCTTCAAATAAGAGTGTCTGGGGATTTTAAAGTTAGCCAAAAAGATAATCTCTCTGATCAGAAACAGGGATGATTTTAGGGGCTAAATTTCCCTCATGGCTAATTTTCTATGTTTTTTCCCCAAAAAATATTCGCTATTCTAAAAATGATTCGCCCAAATTCTATAGGATCAAATCATTTTACCTTGAAAATCACCAAAATTTTATACAAATTATATAAAATACTTAGAAATTTGAATATTTTTACAAAAATATCGCCAAACATTTATAGTTGTCATATGAAGGATTACTAAGATTCACCAAGGTTTCTACATTTTAGAATAAATTTCCATCCTTAAAATCATCCCTGATCAGAAATTAGTATTTGGAGGAGAATAGTACTTATCTCATAATATTTGGATCCACTGGAGCTCCACACCTGCTTCCAACTTATGTCCCATACCTATTGGTTTGAGGGGAAAGTTGTTATCAAACTATTTTACTAGGTTTCAATACTTCATCCTATATGGATTCCAAGTGGGATACTATTTTGTAAAAGATACTACACAGGAGAAACAAGAAGCCCTAAATCACTTAGAATATAGGTTCTGGATAGGCAAGTATTGCAAGCATGATCCAAATAATTTAGTATCAAAACATGTTGGGCAAGAGGTAACATATTGGCCATATGCGCATGATAAATTCAAGTATGAAGCTTTTACGGAAAATGCCCAAAACTATGATGAAGTACTCCATAGGAGAACCAAACCTGATTTGAATCGGTTTAGGGATGTGTTGATGCATGAAAATATTGAGATAATTTTTGGCTTCAATAGCCAACATCAAATACATACAAACATATATTGAAGCAAGGGACACTAGGAATTATACTCAAGAAACCCCCGAAGGGGAAATCTATATTACATCATCACATTCTCGTGTGTACATTCTATTGTACAAATGGTCTCTTTATATAAACATAGGTGACCATAAATACTAAGTATTAATTAGGTAATTAGATCATACCATATCCATAGCCATTTCCATAATATCTCCTTAAATCTCTCAACTCAATCCATGAGATCCCCATCCCTAATATCTCTCCTTTTCCTCATTTTTCACTCATACATATAATTTTATTTATGGTCTACATCATTACAATTATGCACTCATATACATTAGAAATTATTCATATATCACAAGTATTAATTATTCCTTCATACTCCCCCTTAATGAATACTTGTGATCTCTTCAACTGATCTTTGAATTGGTCCAATATTCAGCATCTTATTATGCTTTTTCTTCATCTTCTATATTTGGTATTCTTCATTTTGCTTCTTGTACCTGCATAGTATAAAAATCATATTTTTTTAAGTCCATACAAAATTTTTATCATCCACCAGAATACATGGGTCATCAACCGTTGTATCCATCAGTTCTCTAGGAAGCTTTTTCTCTTACATGGTTCAACAACAATTATTCATACTTGAACTTGTTACACCCCTTGTAGCATCATCAATAATCATCTTGGGTATGATTTGGATTACCCATACATCATGTTTTTTGGTTGATTACCATCAACCATTACAATAAGTGATTTATGGCTTATCACGAACCCTCCTTTGTCATGACAAGTGGTTTCTTCTTACCACAAACAACACATTACATCAAGTTGTTTCTAGCTAAGCACAAACCTTCAACATAAAAATTATGGAGGTACACTTGCCTCTTCATCGCTTACATCAACATTGATTCAAGTACATACATGTTATGGGATTTGTCCCCCATGACTTTGGGTCATGTCACAACATAGATTGACCAAATATAAAAGATAGAATCTAACCCCAAACAACAATGCAATAAGAAAACAACCACTTTCTAAGGAGTAAGTGAGAGAAATATATGTTTCACACCTTGTAACCTTAGTCTAACATAGATACTCACTCTTGACCCTTAATATGTTCCAGACTTTCGTTTGTATCAACCTGTAAGAGGATAACCAAATCTATGTTGCAACAAGGTAGTTATAGATTCAAATTACATGTATAATATGTAATAACTCAATCATATAAAGAGAATAAACATAACCAATGAAATGAATCATTACATATGCATGTGGAGGAAACATAAACTCTTTTGATTAAGAATAGTGTGAGTAAAGTGGTTACAACCTGATTCAACAACTAGCATTGCCTTGAAACCGACCGTCACAGGTCCCTCCAATGATCCTTCAAGCATCAACTCGACATGATTTCCATTTCTTGGGTGAATCAATAGGGATAGGAACACACCCTATATCCACATAGGAGAGAGAAAGGAATTCTGAAAATCAAGTTCCAGAATCAAATGGATGTTACTCAGAGGATAGAGGAGATAAGGAGACTTGCAAATTCAACAACATTTCTTTGCTCCTAGGTTGTCCTTCTCATCCATTCCCCAAAATGTTGTTTTATACCCTCCTCAAGAGGTTAAGGAGGTTGAATTCCATTTGGTATATGCTTAGGGAGTTTGGGAAATGATCCCAACTAAAAACCCCACTAGAAAATGTATAATTATTTTGTTTTTCACATTTTTTTAGGGCATTCGCGTGTTGTACACTAGAAAGGTGTGGATGTTTGTGTGTTGCACCAAGGAAATCCAAGGATATGCATAAAAACATTGTTTTCTAAGTGATATTGATGAGGGAACTTGGGATTTCAAGTTGCAAGTCAGGGACAGGGGTTAGGCCATCTCACAATGCAAAAGGTGTGGAAAATTGTGGTATACCAGATGCCCCCTAATGTGTGAGGTCAGAAGGGAAAATGATGGCTGAAATACATTATAAATCTGAGAGGTGAGAATGCATTGAATTAGTGCCAAACGAAGGTTCCCAAATAGTTGATCCAAGAATAAAAACTGTCAGTAGAGATCAAGTAAGAGTATTCTCTATCCCAAGTCGGGGATACCCATGGTCAGGAGTAATGTAAGCATGGTCGCCAATTCAAATACACTGTGGATCCATGGCATATATGAAAGTATGAATAATTTCCATGGCCATGAAAAATACACAGTGGATCCATGTGATATATATGAAGTATAAAACATGGCCACGAGGAATACACAATGGATCCATGTGAAAGTAGATCATAGCCACGAATAGATACACAATGGAGCTATTTCTCAAAATCATACACATAAGATATCTGGAACCAATGGAGTGAACAAAATGATCCTTTGCAAGTACCAATGTATGTGGGGTGGTACAATATACGTTGGGTAGGAGTACGAAATATTTGATGCTATTACTTCACCTGAATTCTTCAAAATGATCCGTCATGGTACGAGTCTACACTATGTGAATAATGTGTTGGGGTCGAACATAGTGAGACACAATTTGATTACTGGTCATTAATGTATACCATTAACAAACGCGAGACAACCCACCAATGATAATAATGGGTGTCAAGGTACCATGGTACAATCTAACAAGTGTGAATAAATGAGCTAATTTCGAACACCTTGTAGAATCTATAGAGCATAGGACATTGACGTATTCCAACTATCAATAGCAAGGGAACTTGCCATTGATGAATACAAGCCCCAAGGTACCAAATATGACTCTATATGTCAGATAGATGGCTTACGTTGATGGAAAGTTGGTATGGATTTTTGGTTTTCATTGATGTCAACCATTGGAGAGTGATATTTTATATTGATGTCAACCCTTGGAGAAATTCCGGTAGCACAAAGATTTGGGTAATGGACCCAAGTTTCTTTGATGTATAATGGTATGCGTTTTAACATATTTGAAGTTAATACTATTCTATATGGGTAGTACATGTCATTCCATTTCCGGTGGTATGTGTAAAATTGCATAACTCCTCACGATTAGAGAGTTATGGCCATGTGAAGTTGGAGAACCGAGGTTTGGGTAATGGATCCAAGTTTGTTTGATGTATAATGGTATCGGTTTTGATATATTTGTAGGTAAGACTATTCTAGGTGGATATTACATTTCATGCCATTTCTGGTGGTATGTGAAACTTCACATAAGTCCTCATGGTTTAATATTTATGGCCTTATGAATTTGGAGAACCCTCATGAGTCATCTATAATAATAAAGGTAAATAATAATGAGGTCAAAGTGGTTTAAGAGATTTTTAAAAGGTAAATAATAAAGTGAAATCATGAGTGTACTATAATTCAAAGTAAATACAAAATAAATTATTTAAATAATAAAATTAATAGAGAAATTACTAAGTTGACAAGTGGTTAGAAGTGGGTTAGCCCTAAAATAAGGAAAGTGGTTTAAGATGCTTAGAAGGTAACCCCTTGAGGTAAAGTGAAGTGATGAGTGTACTATAAGTCAAAGTGGATACAAAATAAATTATTTTAATAACAAATTTAATGGATAAATTACTAATTGGACAAGTAGTTAGAATTTGGTTAACCCTAAAATAAGGAAAGTGGGTTAAGATAGTTAAAAGCTAACCCCTTGAGGAAGCTACATGAAAGTATAAATAAGAGGAAAGACTCTCTCATTTTAAATCACACTTGATCATATTGAATATCTACAGGTGACTAAGGTAACCAAAGGATATCTAAGACAAATTTTAGAGAGAAGGTGAAGTAAAGAAGGCCAAAATTCAAGGGAGGATAAATTCTTTTGATGATGCTTTCTAAGGTATGTTATTTACAGGTCATCTCACCATTTTCACAATAAAAAAATTTCTAGAATGATTCAGACCATGAAATTGATAGGTCATTGAGAAAACATATCCAATTAGTTGTGGTACAAATTTCAGCTTGTGGGTCATTGTAGTTTTAGAGTTACACTCTGTGGAAAATAGGGTTTGTGGCTAGTCCTGAAACTAATCTAAAACAGGTGTTTCGGGTAAAAACGTCATAAATTGTTCATAACATATCCAAATTTAGTAATACCAAATGAGTTGGTTAGAGTACAATTTGCATTATTCTTTGTAAAATTTCAGATCCATACAAAAAAATATTCCATGCTGGGCACGCTCTACAAGTTCAGTCTCTAGAATAAGCGAGAATTCAACAAGGTATGCCATTTTTTCTATAACTCCCTTGCTGAGAGGTTCCAAGTAGTGACACCTGGAGGAATTACATAAAACACATTGAAGAACATTGTGTACTATTTTAAGATCTTTATTCATTACAGGTACATAATTATGATTATTTCAATTTAGGGTTGTTAACTAATCCAAAACTAGTCATGTGAGACTAAAGAAAAGTTTGATGAAAATGCTAGTCTCTTGTTGTTAAATTTAAGGAAGGTTTGCAGGTATGTGATCATATACACCAGGTCTATTACAGAGTTACAAATCAGATTTGGATGATGAAATTGATGAGGGATTTTGGTTGAGGTACATGTTGGGCACATAGTTGAGACAAGTAGTTGACGAGTTAGCACATACATGAGGTGTATAGTTGATGATGTTGGTACAAATTGATGAGTCATATTTGATGAGTAGTTGATACATGATTGGTAAATACTTGGTACATGGTTGGAGGCACTTTTTATTATTATTGTTGACACATGGTTTATGGATGATGTAGCATACTTGTATTGGTATATTATTAGAAGCATATATTGATCTTGGTGATGATTATGAGTTGTTGTAATATGCTTGGTTGTTGCACATATTTGAGAGTTGTCTTTGTGAGTAGATATGATTTGCTTGATAAGATTGATGAGATAGGTTGTTGTGATAGGTTGTTTGGACAGGTTGTTGTGACATACTATTTGTACAGGTTTGGTGCATGGTTGATGCACTTGCTCATGGTATAGGTTTGGTACATGGTTGATGCACATGTTCATGGTATAGGTTGAGGTACAGGTTGGTGCATGGTTAATGCACTTGTTTATTGTATACGTTGAATACAAGTTGTTTGGTACAGGTTGGTGCATGGATGATGCACTTGTTTATGGTACATGTTGATTACAAGTTGAGGTACAATTTGATGCATGGTTGATGCACGGTTCAGGTTATTGTTACAGGTTGTTTGGTGAAGGTTGATTGGTACAGGTTTACAACAGTATATCTCACAGTGATAGTGTTATAGTGGTTCCATCATTCTACTTCTACGCCAGGGCGGTTGGATGGGGAAAGGACAAGTGGATGTAGCCACCTTCCGGTTGTAGTCAAAGAACATAGAGGTTTGTAGCCTCCTTCTGGTTGTAGCCATAGAATTGGGGAGTTGGAGCTTCCTTCAAGTTGTATCTTGAGAAACTAGGGGGTTGGAGTCTTCTTCCAGTTGCAGCTGGAAAACAAATGAAGTTGGTGCTTCCAATGAATGTAATTCTTAAAGAAATATAAGAAAAAACATTCTGTGGTTTTCTCCCTCTTTGGGTTTCCACGTAAAACACTGGTGTACTATGTATGTGTGTGATTGCGCATTTGTTCATTGTTTATTTACTCTGCAACTATTAGATGATAATTCTACATTGATATAACACTTGCATTTTATGGTGAAAAAAGGATTATATTTCTTTATTACTGATTCACCCCTCCTCTCAATAATCCAACAATTGGTATCAAAGCAGGTTCCTTTAGGAAATAGTTTAACCACTGGAAAGAGATCATGGATTATTCTGAGAATGGAGTATCAATGTTTAATGGTCAGAATGATTTTAAGTATGAGATGTGGAGCATAAGGACGAAAGTAGTTTTACAGGCACATGGACATTATATTTGGCTATCAGTTGTTACAGGATATGATAGTTCAAAAAGGGTAAAGACTGCAACCAAGAAGGAATTGAAGAAGAATAACAAAATAACAATGGATTTCATCTGGGAAGTATTACCTAATCCGGTAAGAGAAAAGGTTGGTAAGTGTTCATCAACCAAAGAACTTTGGGATAAGTTACACGACATATATTCTTCACCCATTGCAGATTTAGAAAATGCCAAAGAAGATGCAAATATAGAACAAGAAGAAAGATGCTCATCATGTTAAATAAATTTAGAAGAGGAAGAGTATGAAGAAGCAAAAGTTGATTACAGAGAAAAATTGATCAATGCAATTGAATATCTAAAGAAAGAAAGAGAAGAAAACAATTCATCCAAGAAATAATTGATGAAGCAAAAGTAAAGCGTTCAAGGTTTCGAAAAAGATCAGAAGGTAATCAAGAATTTAAGAGCTCAACTAGAAGAGGACAGAAGAATTGAAGAAACTCTAGAATATCAAAAGAAATGTTTAGAAGCCAACATAGAAGCACAAAAGGAAGAGGCAGAAAAGAGAGAAAATATAATGATGGATCATCTCAAGGAAATAACCAATGACTTAAACCAACTTGAGGAAGAGTTTGGTCAAGAAGAGAGAAGACTGGAAGAAGAAATAATTACATTGAAAATCCAACTTGAAGAAGAAAAGAGAACAAAAGAGGTCATGAAGTCTTAGATAATGAATAAAGAAGAAGAGGTTGAGAATCTTGAAGAAGTTGTCACACTAAGAGTCAAAATAGTCAAGCTCAACAAGAATGTTGAAGAGAAAGAAACATCCACATCAGTTGTAGAGAATGAAGATAAGCACTCTGTGTTGCTAGAAAAGAAGAATGAAGAAAATAGAAAGAGTTATGCAGAAGTACTCAAAGGAATAAATCATGGTCAACCAAAATACAAGAAAAGTAATAAAGATACATCTTCAAGAAGAACATCCATGTTCAAGCCACAAAGAAGCTTCAATCATGATCATGATCAGTCAAGGAAGAAATTTAGAAGGACTACACCACAAAGAAGATCATTCGATCCCAGGTATGCAAATTTATTTTATGTTCATTGTTTTTATTGTACTAACTTTGGACATAAGGTTGCAAATTGCAGGGATTATAAAATAAATGTTCAAGCAAGAAATGCCTATGTGGCCCAACGTAACATTGAATGTTACAAATGCCATAACTATGGAAACATAGCTCGTGATTGTAGAAGCATGATCGATACTTCTATTAAAGAGAACATTGATATCAGATATAAGAAGGTATGGATAAGAAAACATGAAGAACAAGTGAACAAATACCAAGTCCCAGAGATCACAAGATTGGAAATAAAACGAGATGAAAAAAAATCTACAGAGAAAAAGAAGGATGTCAGATATAGAAATGTTTGAAAAATAAATGAAAGAAAAGAAGGACAAGTAAATAAGGAGCAGGTTCAAAATATTTTACTTTTAGGTATTGTAGTGAAAGATGAATCCATAGATAGAAAGAAAGAAGTTAGAGCTCAGAGAGATGATGAATCTACCAATGAAGATGATGATGAATGCACATCAGAGAAGGAATTGTTCTGAGCCATCAAGCGTAGAGACTCCCAGGTAATATGAATATTAGACAGGGGGAGTCTATGCGATAATTGTGATAGACCAAAGAACCATCCTTTGAGCAAATTGCAGAGTTTGAGAAGACAGATACATAGTAGTCAGTTAGCAGAAGTACAACTTGATAGATTAATCAAGACTTCATGATAGTATAGTGATAAAAGGGTGAGAATTATGGACAATTCCGCAGTTAGAGTCTTGGACAGTATGGACAAAGATGGGCTTGTAAGAATACTTAGTAGGTTTGGACAGATATATGAAAGTGTACAAGAGCATGGATTCATATATTGGTTCAGAGAGTGGTTCAGAGACAAAGAAACATTATCATAATGGATGATAATTACACAGGAAATGGCTCCAACAATGCCAATGGATTCCAAATTGATAGATATTTTTTGGACACATGCAATGCATACAACAATTCACATTCAAAAAAGAGTAGTGCTTAGCAACAACAATGACAAAACTCCCTATGAAATATGGAAAGGAAGCGCAGACAAAAACCTCTACATCAAGGTAACTCAAGGTGGTATTTTATTAATTAAAATTTATATTGATGATATTGTTTTTGGAAGTACTAATGACAGGTTAAGCCAGAAATTTGCAAAGGATATGCAGAATGAATTTGAAATGTCATTACCTGGAGAACTATTCTTCTTTCTGGGTCTTCAGATATGTCAAAGCAACCAAGGAATTTTTATTTCTCAAACTAAGTGTATCAGAGAAATGATGAAGAGGTTTGGAATGGAAGATTGCAAACTAGTTACCACTCCTATGAAAACTAGTTGCAAGTTGAGAAAATATGATGATTCAAAGTCTACAGACCAGAGGAAATACATGTCAATGATTGGTAGTTTACTATATGTGACAACATCCAAACCATATGTAATGTAGGAAGTTGGACAAGTAGCATGATTTCAAGCAGCACCAAAGGAATCACATGTATTAGAAGTGAAGAGGATTTTCAGATATCTCAAAAGAACATAAGAGTTTGGATTATGGTATCCAAAAGGAAAGGATCTATCACTTATTGCCTACACAGATGCAGATTGGGCAGGTTGCATTGATGGCCGGTGAAGCACCAGTGGAGCAGTGTTCTACTTGGGTGAGTGTTTAGAAAGAAATAATCATCAGTATCTTTATCTACAGCCGAAGCAGAATATATTGTAGTAGCAACATGTTGTACATAGGTTATATGGAAAAAAAAACCTCTGATATATATACAAGTTGAGTATGATGAGCCCATTCCAATCTATTGTGATAAAACAAGCGCCATCAGTATCTCAAAGAACCCGGTGATGCACTCCAAAATGAAGCACATTCCAATCAAGTATCACTCTCTACAAGAACAAGTTGCAGAGAAGAACATCAGAGTTGAATATGTGGGCACACAAGAACAAGTGACAAACATGTTTACAAAATCGCTTCCACGGGAAGCCTTTGAGTATCTTCGCCAAAGACTCGGAGTAATTTCTACTCAAAAATGAATGCTTTTGAATACTTATCTTATATATCTTAGATTTACTTGAGGAAGCACCATAAAGAGGATAGTTCGTGTTGGGAGATCAGTTTCAGGAAGAGCTCAGTCAGGGGGAGTATCCCCAAGGACAGTTCAGTTAGGGGGAGCATCCCCGGATGGAAATATACCTTTTCCATTGATAAAAAAGGAGGAGATATTTATCAGATGCAGGATAGAAACGTTTGGAGAGAGAGCACAGAGGCATGTAAACATGGGAGCAGCCCAAGGAGAGTTCAGTCGGGGGAGAAACCTCAAAGGGAGATACCCTTTTCCATTGATGTCAAAGGGGGAGAGATAGAAAAATTGATGAGGAGTATAAGCATGAATGTTATCATGACTAAGTGTTGCCATCAATCTTAGTGTTTCCATCAATGCCAAAGGGGGAGATTGTTAGACAAATGTCTTAGGTTGATGGACAATTGGTATGGATTGTTGGTTGTCATTGATTTCAACCATTGGAGAGTGATATTGTAGATTGATTTCAACCCTTAGTGATTGATGTAAACCCTTGGAGAAAGTCTAGTAGGAAAGTTTGGTAGAACAAAGGTTTGGGTAATGGACCCAAGTTTGTTTGATGTATAATGGTATGAGTTTTAATATATTTTAAGGCAATACTATTATATATGGGTATTACATGTCATTCCATTTATGATGGTATGTGGAACATCACATAAATCCTCACGGTTAGAGAGCTATGGCCATGTGAAATTGGAGAACCCGGGTTTGGGTAATGGACCCAAGTTTGTTTGATGTATGATGGTATGAGTTTTGATGTATTTTCATGTAAGACTATTCTATATGGATAGTACATGTCATGCCATTTTTGGTGGTATGTGGAACATCATATAACTCCTCACAACTTAAGAGTTATGGCCTTACGAATTTGGAGAACCCTCATGAGTCATCTAGAAGCCTCAAAAGGTCAAAGTAGTCAAAGTGGTTTAAGAGATTTTTAGAAGGTAAATAATAAAGTGAAGTGATTAGTGTACTATAATTCAAAATAAATACAAAATAAATTATTTAAATAATAAAATTAATGGATAAATTACTAAGTTGACAAGTGGTTAGAAGTGGGTTAGCCCTAAAATAAGGAAAGTGGTTTAAGATGGTTAGAAGATAACCCCTTGAGGTAAAGTGAAGTGATGAGTGTACTATAAGTCAAAGTGGATACAAAATTAATTATTTAAATAATAAATTTAATGGATAAATTACTAATTGGACAAGCGGTTAGAAGTTGGTTAACCCTAAAATAAGGAAAGTGGGTTAAGATAGTTAAAAGGTAACCCCTTGAGGAAGCTACATGAAAGTATAAATAAGAGACAAGGATCTCTCATTTTAAATCAAACTTGAGAATATTGAATATCTACAGGTGAATTTGGTAACCAAAGGATATCTAAGCCTAATTTAAGAGAAAAGGTGAAGTAAACAAGGTTGGAATTCAAGGGAGGATAAATTCTTTTGATGATGCTTTCTAAGGTATGTTATTGACAGGTCATCTCACCATTTTCGCAATAATTTTTTTTCTAGAATTATTTAGACCATGAAATTGATAGGCCATTGAGAAAACATATCCAAGTAGTTGTGGTACAAATTTTAGCTTGTCGGTCATTGTATTTTTGGAGTTACACTCCGTGGAAAATAGGGTTTGTGGCTAGTCCTGAAACTAGTCTAAAAAAAGTGTTTCGGGTAAAAATGTCATAACGTCTTCATAACAGGTCCAAATTAAGTAAGAACAAATGTGTTGGTTAGAGTACAGTCTATAGTATTCTTTGTAAAATTTTCATATCCATACAACAAATATTTTGTGCGGGGCACGTTCTACAAGTTCGCTCTCTAAAATAAGCCAGAATTCAACAAGGTATATCATTTTTGCTATAAATTCTTTTCTGAGAGATTCCAAGTAGTGACACCTGGAGGAATTGCATAAAACACACTGAAGAACATTGTGTACTATTTTCAGATCTTTATTCATTATAGGTACATAGTTATGATTATTTCAAATTAGGGTTGTTAACTAATCCAAAACTAGTCATGTGAGACTAAAGAAAAGTTTGATGAAAATGCTAGTCTCTTGTTGTTAAAGTTAAGGAAGGTTTTTAGGTATGTGATCATATACACCAGGTCTATTACAAAGTTACAAATCAGATTTGGATGATGAAATTGATGAGGGATTTTGGTTGAGGTACATGTTTGGTACATGGTTGAGACAAGTAGTTGATGAGTTGGCACATACATGAAGTGTATAGTTGATGATGTTGGCATATATTTATGAGTCATAGTTGATGAGTAGTTGATACATGATTGGTACATACTTGGTACATGGTTGGAGGCACTTGTTAGTATTATTGTTGACACACGGTTTATGGATGATGTAACATACTTGTATTGGTATATTATTAGAAGCATATATTGATATTGGTGATGATTATGAGTTGTTGTGTTATGCTTGGTTGATGCACATATTTGAGAGTTGTCTTGGTGAGTAGATCTGATTTGATTGATAAGATTGATGGGACAAGTTTTTGTGATAGGTTGTTTGGACAGGTTGTTGTGACATGTTATTTGTACAGGTTTAGTGCATGGTTGATGCACTTGTTCATGGTACAGGTTTGGTACATGGTTGATGCGCTTGTTCATGGTACAGGTTGAGGTACAGGTTGGTGCATGGTTAATGAACTTGTTTATGGTACATGTTGACTATAGGTTGTTTGGTACAGGTTGGTGCATTTTTTTATGGTACTGGTTGAGGTACAGGTTGAAGCATGGTTGATGCATGGTTCAGGTTATTGGTATAGGTTGTTTGGTGCAGGTTGATTGGTATAGGTTTACAACAGTATATTTCATAGCGATAGTGTGATAGTGGTTCCATCATTCTACTTCTACGTTAGGGTGGTTGGACGGGGAAAGTACAGGTGGTTGTATCCACCTTCCGGTTGTAGTGGAAGAACATAGGGGGTTGTAGCCTCCTTTTAGTTGTAGCTAGAGAATTGGGGAGTTGGAGCTTCCTTCAGGTTGTATCCTAAGAAACTAGGGGGTTAGAGCCTCCTTCCAGTTGCAGCTAGGAAAAAAAGAAATTTGGTGCTTCCAATGAATATAATTCTTAAATACATATAAGTAAAAACATTCCATGGTTTTCTCCCGCTTTGGGTTTCCACGTAAAACACTGATGTATTGTGTATGTGTGTGATTTCTCATTTTTTCATTGTTTATTTACTCTTCAACTATTGGATGATAATGATACATTGATATAACACTTGCATTTAATGGTGAAAAAGGATTATATTTCTTTATTCTTGATTCACCCCCCCTCTCGGTAATCCAACACTATATCCCTATTCCAAAGAAATATGCGTTGAATTCTATGGGAAGAGATCCACTAGAAGGAAGGAATTAAGGCATCTTCTATCATCCAGCATGAGGGGTAGTATAAGGCCAAAGATTTGGAAGGAATCAAACGAATAGATTGTAAGGACCAAGTGGAAATAACGCATGATAGAGAATCTCTAAATAGTAGCCAACAATGGATACTACTGACAAAGATGAGGAATCCACCAATGAGGTCAAATGGAAACCAAGGTACTATACGATTCCCTATGTGTGATGATTGTTGTTGACGTTGAAAACAAGGGAAACCAATATGTCAACAACCAATGATGGTTTTTCATCTCTTGTTACTATATCATCTATCAATAATGGAAATAATCCCAGGGTGATACTCTAGGACATACTCTCATAGCAACTTTTCGAAGTCGATAAGAGCAGACTCGTTAGGAAGAAGTCAATGAGGACCTTATGTACTAGCACAAGTAAGAGACATAGATACTTGTGATAATGAGATGGACTTGATTGAATCGAGAAGGCTGACTTGAAAGGTCAGAGATTTACTACAGAATGGATGAATTAGGCTGAAACTTCCCTTGAACAAAAGAATAACACATTCCATGGCTTATGAAGCATGAATATAAATTGGGATACATTTGTGATGCAGGAGGCATAAAAATAATGCTCCATATGGTTCGAAGAATAACCAACAGGGGGAGATTATACTCAATAATGAGAAAAAGTCTCCTAAAGCCATAGTAAACCCAAAACACTTAGATACTGACTCAATATTGTGCTTTGTTCAAGGGTGACAAGACTGCTTCCAATAAAAGAGATAGATGCTTTCCCCCTCCTTTTTTTTAACTTTTTTGTCTTTTTCATAATATCAAAGCCTAAAAAAAGAATAAAATAATGTTATATTGCAGTAGAGGAAACGAGTGTCGCAAGAAAGAAAACCAGTTCCAAGGCACAAGAAACATACCTATGCTAAATGCAAGCAAGCATGTGCAGGATAAGGACACTTGGGGGATGTTTCCTCCAATTTTAAGGTGTCAAGAGGAAAAGGAATAAATTGCAAGGCTAAGAACTGATAAGAATGCATAAGCAATTTGATACAAAATCGGATCTAGGAGCCTGACAGGGCTAAAAAAGGCTCAAAATGAAAGTGTTTAGAATTTGACGAAACCAATGCCATTGCATCTGTCTCGTTCTCCCGATTTCAACCATATATTTACTTTCTCAAAACAAACTCCGGATGTGAAAAATATCGCATGGAAATCAGATTCTTCTATGGAAAAAGTCAATGGTCAACTGGAAAATGAATAAGTGCCACATGGCCCAGGAATGGGCAGCCACATGGCACTTCACTACTGGTTGGCATGTAAAAAGTATGTAGGGGTCAATGGGATTCGAACCTCTAACCCATGGCTAACTCCAAGTCTTTGGTAAAGCCCTATTACCAACCTACCAAAGCTAAATTGATGAAAAAAACCCACTTTTATATAGTTTTGGGTTAAAATGTCCAAAGGAGGGCACAAGGGGGCTAGATATAAGCCCCAACAAAAGGTTTCATGGCAGGTGCGCACCCAAGGGGCAGTTTAGCCCAGAACACATGAAAGGCGCCCCAAAACCAGGAGTTGCAGTTAAGGGGCTGGCACTTAAGCACTGGGCACGCCAACACTTGGCCATGTGGCCCCATACGACCTGGAAAAGGGGGTGCACACCCTGTTAGAGGGGGCTACTCTGTAATTTGGGGAAAATGTGGTTTTTTAACATTACAGAGTGGGTTTTTCATTGATATTATACCCAGAAAATGGAGATTTTTATTAGGAGATTTTTGACTCTTTTTGAGCCTGGATTTTGGGAGGAAGTTGGGAATGGATAACCAACTTCAGATCTATAAAAACTAAGCCTGTTTGAGGCCATGAGGGACAATCATATCAGAGTTATGCTGAAGCAAATCCAAACCAAAGCCATTTTTATGCAGGGAAGTTGTTGAGGAGTAGACGCTTGCGGACCATTTCTGGGAGCTACACTCAGTATTTTTCAGTGCCATCAGTTGTGTTGGATTTATGAGGTCAAGAAGAACACAATGAGACCATTATGAGATCCATTTGATGTAATTTTTCTATAATGTACAATCATTGAATAATTAATAAAGAAGCCTCCCCCACTGAGACAAAGGCCCGGAGACGTAGGCAATTTTGTGCCAAACTCCGTTATCAATTCTCTTGTGATGGTTTTCTGTTCTTAATGCTCCAGTTCAGATCTGTATATTTTCTTTTGGCTGCTATGTTTCCTCAATAAATTCATCCTCTTTCATTCAACTTCTTAAATGGTTAATTAACGCATGCAATTAAGAACTCAACCACAGTCATTAAAAGATCTTTTCGGATCACAATTGGTTCATCAACAATGAGTTGGATCCGACATTAGGCCTAAAATCCCAAGTGGTTAATATGAAATGCAGCTACATCTCAACATATTTTGGAAGCCATCAAAGGTGAGGTAGCTAGAAAATGATTGAGAGGAAGTCATGAGGCTTCAACAAAAACACATGGCGGGACTAAAGAGGGCTTCTGATCCTATGGAGAAACTACAACATGGGTGTCAAAAGAACTAGCGAGGTACTAACTAGGACAACCATGGAGAGCTAATCTCTACCATCTATGGGAAACACCTTGAATCAATTGGAAAGGTATGATGTCACTAATTAATGGGGTTGACCCTATGGAAAATATGTGTTTGGTACGGATAGATGCATTATGCAAGTGAGATGAAGCCTACACTATATGCCAGTAAGGAATGTAATATTTGTTGAAGAGTCATAAAAAAAATTGTTGTGAGAAACATATAATGTCGGGAGTCCCATAGGTACTAGCCAGAACAAGATTGAGTAAGAAGAATGAAGTTCAAACACAATGTCATGCCCAGACTAAATAGGACTCCCAAGCCTAATAAAGCTTACAACATGAGCGCGATAATACCAAAGGGATTCTAAACTAGGGTTCCCATGGAAGATATGCTCTACCATCAATGAAATGACATTATTTGTAGATTTTAACCTTGTACAATATTTACTGCAAACCGATTTTCAGTAAAAGAACATAAAAAAATACAATGGAAAATACACACATTACACATAGATTTTTCCCCTGGAAACCCAAACCGGGAAAACTAGCATATTCTATATTCATTCATACTGATACATTGTTTACAATACAATATACATATAGTATCCAATGACATCCAAAACCCTAACCCAATGACCTAGATTAGTCAACAACCCTAATTCCTTAACCGGAAATAGAAAACCATCAGAAAAAACCATGTGCCGAAAAAACTCCCAATAATGGACATGAAAATCGAGGCGAAAATGTGACATGTTTCCTGAGGAAAAAAATAATTCTCAGGGGCAGTGCCCCTGACCCCCCTTAAACCACATGAAGCAACATAGAAGACACTAAAACTAGTCATAAAAAGAATATAACACATACCCAACATTCTCCCACTTGTTGCTTTCTTTGCATACAAGGGGTTACAGGGTTACAAAGTCAACAATCTAGGGCAACAATGCCCATGGATCCTCTACACCAAGAGAAATTCTCAGTGCTCACATATTTTTTTAATGAATCTGCAACATTATTCAAAGTGTCCACCTTCATCAACAACACTTTCTTTTCTTCAACCATGTCTCTCACAGAGTGATATTGAATATAAATATGCTTTGTCTTTGAATGATAAGTCAGGTTCTTCACTAGAAAAATTGCACTCTGACTGACACAATCTATCCTTACAACTTGTTGTACCAACCCAATACTTGAACACAATCTTTGTAACCATACTGCTTCCTTACATGCATGAGTGGCTGCCATGTATTCAAATTCTGTAGTTGAAAGTGCCACTACAACATGTATTTTTCTCATCCAACTGATTTCTCCTCCAAACAGGTTAAACACATACCCTCTTGTAGATCTCCTATGATCCATATCTCCAGCCTAGTCTGCATCCACAAAGCCATGTATGTCCAACATTCTGTCCAATCCTGGTCTTCATTGTTAGCACAATCCATAGCTAGCAGTGCCACACAAATACCTAAAAACCCTTTTACTATTGTCCAATGCTCCTTCCCTGGTTTTGACATATACCTTCTCAAAACTCCCACTGCATGTGAAATGTACGGTCTAGTACAAACCATTGCATACATCAAACTACCAACTGCACTCACATATGGAACACGAGACATGTCCTCCTCTTATTCCCGTGTCTTGGGACACTGATCCGTAGATAAATTTACACCAATAGGAATAGGGACCTTGACCGGTTTACATTCTTTCATATTAAACCTCTGCAATATTGCCTCAACATATTTTCTCTGATTTAACCAGAGTTTCCTCTTTTTCCGATCTCTTTTAATTTCCATGCCCAAAATGAAATTTGAATCACCGATATCTTTCATGTCAAATTTAGAGGACAACTGAGTTTTCACATCCTGGATAATCTCCTTGTTGTTTCCTATCAGCGACATATCATCCACATACAAGACCAAATAAATCAAATGGTCACCAATTAATTTAAAATACACACAGTGATACTCTTTGCTTCTTGTTAAGCCAAGTCCCAACATATAAGTATGAATTTTTTTATACCACATCCTTGGTGATTGTTAAACCATACATGGATTTTTTTAGCTTGCATACCAACTCCTTCTTTCCCTTTACAACAAAGCATTATGGCTGCTTCATATAGATTTCTTCTTCCAGGCCCCTATGTAGGAATGTTGTCTTCACATCCATCTGTTCTACTTCAAAATAAAATGTAATAGCAACATATAACATACATATTATAGAAGTTAACTTGGAAACATGAGAAAAAATCTCATTAAAATCAATTCCCTCAACCCGGGAATAACCGTTTTCTACTAACCTAGCTTTGTATTTCTCCACTTCACCTTTTGCATTCAACTTCTTTTTAAATACCCTTTTGCTGCCAATGGGATTTCTTCCAGTCAAAAACTCCACTAGATCCCAAGTCTCATTCTTATCCAAGGCTGTCATTTCTTCATCCATGGAATTTTTCCAGATCTTTCCATCCTCTAAATTTACTTCCTCCCTGACAGTTCTAGGATCATCATCAATAATATACAAAGAAAAATTTGAACATAAATCATATGGATTATACCTTTCCGATAGCCTTATTTCTCGAACCGATCTCCTCAATACTGGAGTATGAGGATCTTATTCCTCTGATTCATATTCTTCTATAGAGTCAGATTCATCATCCTTTAACTCAAACTCTATTTTCTCTGGTTCTTCCTTGGTATGAATTCTTGTTTAATAACATCCTTCATTTCTCTAAATACTACATCTCGACTATACACAACCTTCTTAGTTTCTAGGTTCCAAATCTTATAAACTTTGAGACCATATTTATACCCAATAAAGATACACTTTTCATCCTTCTTATCTAGCTTACTCATGTTTTTCGTTGGAACATGAACATAGGCCTCACAACCAAATACCTTGAGATGTGCGAGAGAAGGTTTCTTACCATTCCATACCTCTTGTGGAGTCTTTTCATCCAACGCTAATGTTGATCAGGTAACATGTAGTACCCACTGCCTCTGCCTAGAATTCTTGCCCTAACCTTACAGCACTGAGAATGAAACTTTCTTTTTCCATCAACGTCATGTTCATCCTTTCTGCAACTCCATTATGTTGAGGTGTATATGGAGTATTCTTCTACCCTGCTATACCACACTTCTTACATAATTCTTCAAATTCATTCCCACAGAACTCTCTGCCATTATCTGTCTTCAACACCTTAATTCTTTTCTCTGTTTGATTCTCAACAAGAGCCTTAAACTCTTTAAACATGTCAAAGACTTCAGATTTATTTCTCAGGAAATATATCCCGGTATTCCTCGAGAATTCATCTATAAATGAGACATAGTACACAGATTTTCCCAATGATGAGACTGACACAGGTCCAAAAAGATCACTGTGAACTAGTTGTAAAATTCCTTCTGCCCTTGTTTCATTAGAGGGGAATCTTACCCCATTATGCTTCTCATATACACAATGTTCACAGAAATCAAAATCCAGAGAGAATTTAGACATGCCTTCACCCATACCTTTACCATGTAGTAGTCGAAGACCCTTCTCTCCAATATACCCCAGTATTTAATTCCACATCATAACCTTTTCTCCAGAGACTGTAGGAGTTCTTTCTTCTTCAACTCCTATTTCAGAAACAATGGAACTATTACACCTATAACTAATAGTGCTTCCTTGCAGCATATACAGAGTTCCAAAATGAACTCCCTTCAACAACACCATTGTTCCTCGAACTATCCTGCAGGTTTCCTTTTCAAATATTGTTTTTTCCCCTACATCGCCGATTTTTCTTACAAAAATAAAAATTTTGGCCAAACCTGGGATGTGTAGAACACCAGGTAGTTTTTTGATCCTTCCATCTATGAGCCTCAACATGAATTTGCATCGTCCTCTAATTTTGTTTGTCGAATCATCACCTAAGAAAACATTACCTCCATCATACCTTTCATATCCACAGAACCACTCCATGTGGGGAGTCATATGAAAGGATGCACCTGAGTCAACCAACCATGACTCATGATATTCATGTGTGCTTGAAGAAGCCAAGTACACATCCCCTCCTTCTTCCTTGGAGGTATTTTCTTCTGTAGAATGAACTTCTTCAAATCCCTTCTTTTTCTCAATTTTGGATCTACATTGCTTTTGGTAGTGCCCTTCTTTTCCACATCCCTAGCATACATTTAAAAACTTTTCAGGAGATTTAGATATACCCTTAGACTTATATCTCCCACTTGAGGACTTAAATATATTTCTTTTTTGGGAGCATCCTCTTGCAAATAATGCATCTGTGATCTGTCCTTCCATGATCTTCTTCCTCACCTCCTCCGACAACAAGGATAAGACCACTTCTTCAAAATTCAAGGAAATTGTATTAATACCTATGGCCACAACTAGATTATCCCACGATTTTGGTAAAGAGAAAAATAAACAGACACACTTATCTTCATCTGAAATTTTAATCTCAACGGATACTACTGACTTACCACAGTATTGAAGGTGTTCAAATGCTCTGCCACCGAGTCTCCATCTCTCATCCTCAATACAAATTATTTCTCATGAAAAGTTTATTTACTAGGGAATTAGACTAATTCAACTTCCCCAAATTATCCCACAAATATTTGGTTGTAGCTTCCTCTGGCACATTCAGTAATACTAAATCTGAGAGACACATTCGGATTTTTCTCTTCGCCTTCTGATCCAACTTTCTCCAGACATCTGTTGAAGTTCCTATAGGTGAAGTACTTGGATCCACCATGATCCACTGATCTTTGTCCACCAATAGATCTTCCATATTGAGCTTCCACAACTCAAAATTTTTCCCATTAAACTTCTCGATCCCCATCTTTGAACTGCTCGCCATTTCCTTTCACCTGAAAAATCAATACCACATATCTCCCACTATAAAAAGGATTATCACAGTCTCGAGCCAAACCCTTGACCAAAAAGGTGTCCCCCTGAAGCCAACAAAGCTCTGACACCAAATGTATATTTTAACCTTGTACAATATTTACTGCAAACAAATTTTCAGTAAAAGAACAGAAAAGACACAAGGGAAAATACACATATTACACATAGACTTTTCCCCTGTGTTGGAACCCTATATAATAGGGGGAATCAGTTTTATGACTATATGTGTATCTATTTCAGGCATTAGTTGCTGTCAGTGTTCACTATGGATATAACCTGGAAGGCTATCTGGTCACTAACCATGCTTCAATAGAACGTAGCCTGTTCCAATCAATGAAAAATAAAGAAGTTTCCCTCTTCCTCAGACACTAGTCATTACTTGAAAAGTTCTGTCTCCATGCCGTGGATTTACTTCCTTCTTTTCATGTGGATGAAGTAAGCCAAGAGAAATCTTGCACAAGGAGTAGAATATGTTACTTTTTACAGGCTACTGAATTCATTTCTTTCAGCAAGATAAAAAATGCAGTAAAGTTTGGGTTCATTTTTCTGTTGGTCAGGTCTGCTTCAAAGCTTCTAATATTGTGTAGTTAAAAATTGGATTTTAACGATATTTTTAGTTCAATAGAGCTGGGAGGTCAAATCCTTATTTGTTGCAAGGTGCTGGTTTAAATTTCACATGAGAATTCTCTCATTGAAACAGTGTGGAATCTCCCTAGTTTTTTTAAATGGGGCGTACAGTCCCTCCAATCTTGGGACATGGAGTTCACCAGATGCCAGCAATCCTCACATTGTTAGAGGCATTAATGGATTCATAGAGTGGCCAAGGGGGTATCCAAAAGAACATTCGGAAAGCCAAGATTTTGGAAGCAAAGATGGAAAGCCAGAAAACCCAGCTGAGACATGTTTTAAAACAAAGGCACTAGGAACTGCAATTTTCCAGAGAGGAACACTGGATGTGCCTTTTTCATGGGTGGTGTTATTCATCATAAGAAAGAACAGGTCTTTAACAAGGCCGCTGCTATTGTCAAATCAGGATTATTATTGATGGCTGTTATGGGCCTACTTTTCCTAGCTGTGCTGCACTTTACACACACAGAATTGCATGTTGGACGATCAGAATTAGCCCTTTCAAGGTTTTGCAGCTGTGTTATGCTTGTAGTATATGTATTCTACCTTATCTTCCAGCTGAAGAGTCACATAAATCTTTATGACCCCATAGATCAGACTCAGGGAGAGAATGGAGGAGTTATAGATGAAGAGGAAGTTGTTGTGATAACACGATGGGAAGCAATATCATGGCTTGCTATCCTGACTGCTTGGATTTCTTTTCTCTCAGGATATCTTGTAAATACCATAGAGGGGGGCATCTGAGTCTTGGAATATGCCAGCTGCTTTTATAAGTGTGATTTTTCTACCAATTGTTGGGAATGCTGCAGAGCATGCAAGTGCTCTAATGTTTTCTATGAAAGATAAGCTGGACATCTCACTAGGTGTTGCGATTGGATCTTTAACACAAATAACAATGTTGGTGATTCCCTTTTGTGTGGTGGTTGGTTGGATCATGGGAAAGTCCATAGATTTAAACTTTCAAATTTTTGAGACTGCTACACTATTTATTACAGTCATTGTGGTAGCATTTATGCTTCAGGAAGGTACATCAAACTATTTCAAAGGGTTAATGCTCATTTTATGCTACATGATAGTCGCTGCAAGCTTCTTTGCACATGTTGATCCTGAACACGATAATGATTAGTAGTGTGCTTTAGAATGGCTTGCGGGGTTCATAGGTTAAGGTATCTTATTATATTATGGATGGGATCTATATCAAATTATCCACGTGCAGTGCATAAGGAGAAAAGTGATCTTCTACCTGAGACTAAGCTCTTAGAGATTAGAAAACTAGAGTCTCATGTTCATGGATGAAATTGTCTTCTCCACAATAGATTATTGGTAACCTGGACTAAGTGATTGAAGCAGAGTCAGGATTAGGAGGTTACGTCTGATGAGCAAATCTGAAGATGATGATAAATTTGGCATCTCCTTCAAGTCTGCTTCTAGTTGTATCATATATTGATTCTGAGTAAGCCAACGATCATATGCCTTCCTGAGACGAACTCCAACTGTTTGAAACTTGATGTCCTCGCAATTTTCTCTTTCTCCTGATCATTCGATGACAAATTCGAAAGCAGAGTAGTGTTGTTTTTCAGGGTTATGAAGGAGTACCCAAACAACATAATGCTGATACGCAACAGTGCAGATCAACAATTTCTTTCAGTTCGCAAGCTAGTTCAAATGCTTTGATTGATTTTGCCAGAAATGCCTTTTTCGAACAAGGCTTCAATGAAACAAGAAATGGGCCTTTAACAGGTTTCGATGAATCTATGGAAAATGGAAATAGATTAAGTACCGGAGAAGGCTACATTACGATAGGATAGAATTTATGAAAGAGAATGGAGATGATTTTTCCAAGTTCAACAGAAGATGTGCAGGGAATTGGAACAGGGGGTGTGGGCAGCCACCATCCACTGGGTTTTGCAATGCAGGGGGTGATGATAGAGCCTCAGCTGGAGACATTACGTCGACAGATATCGGTATATGCTACAATCTGTCATCAACTTGTTGACATGCATAAGGCCGTTGTGGAGCAGGAGAATCAAATGCATGGGTTGATGCTAGGGTAAGCAATTGGCTTTGATTCAGTGATGGGTATGGCAGGCCAGCAGGTGACTGCTCGACAGTGTTGGACACCAAGTCAGGTGCAACTTCAGATTCTTGAGAAGATGTTTGATCAGGGAAAAGGAACCCCAAGTAAGCAAAAGATAAAAGAGATTACGGTCGAGCTTACTCAACATGCTCCTATTTCTGAGACAAATGTTTATAACTGGTTTCAAAATCGGAGAGCTAGAACCAAAAGGAAACAACAAAACGTATTATCCAACAGTGGGGAATCTGAAATGGAAAATATCCTCGAGTCTTCAAAGGAAAAGAAAGTTAAAAGGGATGAAAATATTGTTCAGGAAACTCAAGTAATGAGGGAACCAAGACACCTGGCAATGACAAAATCGACAAAGAGAATCAGATCCAGATTATAAGGTGAAAGTTTAGTGAATAAGAGCTGGGACGGTTGAGCATATTCAGGGACATGTTGCAGTACTCTACGTGTCGACAGAGATGGCAGAGGCATTTAAATGTGTAGATTAATCATCAAAGGGAATCGTCCGAGTGGTTGAGAAGGAGCACAAGATATCTGGCAGCAAACAAAATAGTGGGCTCGGTACATAGTTGTCAATCCATCACACTAGTCATCGATTTCTTAATGCAGTCACAGGTGGCAGAGCAATCCCAGGCTCTAGAGGAAAACTCGACAATTGGAAAATGACAGTTTCAAGCATTCCTGTCTAAGAAGATTCGACTCCAGCCAGTCTTCAACAACCTCCAACATGTTCCAGATGTCGAGCAGCAGATATCAAATTTAGTTTTCATTTAATTTGCTGTGTTGTTTATTATGGGGGACCATCTGCTACAGGTGTCAATCTGTGTAAGTGCTTTTCTATTTTTAGAAAGCAGAGTTAAGGCCCGAATCTTGAAAGGCTGAGGGGTTTTTATTATTTATAGAGATGTAAAAAACAGAGAGAGGGTTCGACTGGGCTGAGAGGAGAGGTTTCGACCTGTGTGAGAGGTCTTGAACTGTAGCTTTTATTTTTCTTTGCTGGAGCTGAGGGCTGTGTTTTAGCAGAGGACTTTTTCTGTATATTCAAAGACTAATCAGTAAAGGACAAGTTTTTCATAGGATTCCTGTGTGGATATATTGGTGATGTTTTTCTCTGTTTAATGTTCTTCCTGTGATCATTATGTTTGTTTTTAGTTCTTATTATCAGAAGGAAAGTAATAGAAGCATAATTTATCAGTAGATACTCTGCCTCTGAGCTTTTGATGATATTTATGTTTTCTGCTAAAGCTTAGTTCAGGAATTCTTAGCTGCTCCTGTGCCTGGATTTTACCTCCCCTACTTCTTCCTCAAACTGACACCATCAAAACTTAAATCGATCCAATGTTTCTGTTACCTTTCCCTGTGTAAAAGTCTTTTCCAGATCTGAGATGTGAATCACTTTTTAATCGCAGACCCCATTTGCCCAATGGCCCTCCTTGTTGTCCCAAAGTAACCATTTCAAAATCAAAACCTTATACTTTTATAGATAGCCTAAAATCCATCCCCTACAAACCAAGTTAAATCTAAAAGAGAGATCCCTCTCTGAGTCTTGGAGGGCTAGATCCAAGACTCAAAGTGGTTCGAGGTTACCTCTGTGATTGCCTTAGCAGCCTTAGGCAAATTACAGAGTGCTAACACCCTGGAAACCCAAACCAAGAAAACTAACATATTCTATATTCATTCATAGTGATACATTATTTACAATACAATATACATATAGGAGCCAACGACATCCAAAATCCTAACCCAATGACCTGAATTAGTCAACAACCCTAATTCCTTAACCAGAAATAGAAAACCATCGGCAAAAACCATGTGTTGAAAAACTGCCCAAAAATGGACATGAAAAGTGAGGCGACACAAAAAAACGAGGCAAAAATGTGACACGTTTCTTGAGGCAATTTTTTTTTATCGGGGGCTAGCATCCCCCCTCAAACCGCTCAGCTCAACATAGCAGACACTAAAACTAGTTGTGCAAATAATATAACACAACCAAAATTCTTGAGCAAACAAAAAGGTTTTGTCGCTTGTTAATGGGATCGACCTCGGGTTAAGGAAACAATGTCAACTGTTAATGAAAATATTGAAGGGGTGTGAAACCTATTCTAAATTCTAGTTATACGAAAAACATCACCTTCCAGAATCTTGAAAAATACCTAGTCAATCAATAAAAATACCTAAAGTACCTAAAATAACGTTATATAACCTACAATGACAACAAAAAAATTACAATATAGCTTGACATTAGTTGAGTTTATGGAAAAATAAGAAACTATGGAAAGAGGGTTTTCAAAAAATTATATATATAAGGAAAGTTTTACCATATTCCCGTATCATTTTTACCATTTTCACTAAAATTAATCAAATTTGGAGAAACCCTTGTAACTTCACTTGGATATTGAGGGAGCTTGGAGCAACTAAAACACACATTGTCTGGACCAAGTAAGTTCTCAAACCGTTCTTGTCATTTTCATCCATTCAACTTTTAATTTTCATGAAAAATTGAGTGATAACCCTCTTGTTTTCCTCACGACTCTGCACATCCATGGTTTTCCTCAAATGGGACTATGAATGTCCATGTCTGGTAGAAACACCAATCGCAGATATCTGCACCTATTAGAAAAGTAACTTATGAATGTCCAGAACCCCTTTGAAAAAATAAAAGTATAACTCTCTTTCCTGTGGATTTTCAATAGGATATTTGTTCATTGGAGGGAATGTGAGCACAAGGAAGTTGATCGTGCAGTATTTGACGATGATGATGCCAAAGAAGTGCTCTGACATTTTGGCATGTATAATTTTTTCCAAATTGGAGGCATGCAATCTCAAAAGATATCACTGAACCTCCTTATTGATTATTGACATCCTAACACAGAAGCATTCATATTTGGTGGGAAGTCCTTGACGATCACAAATGAGGACATCTAATTTATTACTGGATTATCTCATAGAGGTGAAGTTCCCAACATCACAATCCATGGGGGAGGTAGTAGAACCATTAATGATTACATAAATGAATATTGCAAGGATGGCATGAAAAATATAGGCTCACAAGTGTCAATCAATCATATCACCAATTTGAGTCTAAAGGTGATATTATATACCATAGTGTGCATCGTGGGATATAAATTTTTGCACCTGGATTCTCGATCCCAAATGCAACATGGGGTTGAGTGGTTAAGACCCATGATGTTTTACTGGAGCAATGTGATGCTATATTGCATGAAAACTCAACTCACTGACTGCAATTTACAAAAGAACAAGAAATTTGGGTTTGGCAACGTCCTTTGTACATTATTCTTCGAGAGGGTGTCGATGATGAGCCCAAGAGATCATATCGGAGAACACTTACGAACATGGCCCGCGATGGTATGATGGAATGAGTTGTTGGACTTCTTAGGAGGATGGAAATTATCCAACCCTTATGATGATGAGTTATTTTCTTAGTGGGAGCGTTAAGTTCCTTTTATTGAGGATTACCCATATATTGGGATCGACTTTTTCGGAGATCCTGATGTCATCATTCCTCTTGGTGGTGAGCTTCAGGATATAGGTAATATTTATTTTATTTTATTTGATTTTTATTTTTGGATTATATATTATATATACATATGAAGGAAAAAACATCTTATTTTTGGTTAGATCCATAATATTAACATGTGCTCTTTAAATGTGCATATAGAGCACCGACAAGACCAACAGGAATTCCTAGAGATAGTCATTGAGGTAGAGAGGAAGTTGTTCACAACGACGATGCAACAAGGACTTTATGGAGCATGGGCGTGAACCTGGATGAAATGACACGCTCCATTCTGATGGCCACCATAGATGACCTACCCGTAAAGATGTAGCGTCATGTAATAGGAGTACTCAAGACATGGGTATGTTTGTTTCGACGTTTAGAAAATGTCATACTTTTCTATGATAGAGTTCATCGACCTCAGGCCTAGAATTTTATGTGCCAAGAGCACTATTTTGTACTGATATGTATTCGGGTCTAGTAGCCCAAATTTTGTATTATGGACCTCTTTTTGGACACGTATATATATATATATATATATATATATATATATATATATATATATATATATATATATATATATATATATATATATATATATATATATATATATATATATATATATTTGTGCATTATATTTATATTCTACTTGAAAATGATTAAATATTTACAGATGTAAAATGTGTGTACTTATATTATGAATGTGACAAATTCCAATCTAAAACGTAATTAGCATATGCATCAATAACTAGATTAGCGTTCCTAGGAACATGCTCATAGGTAATAAATTTGAATGATCATTCCAGAAGACGTACCCTAAGGAACTATTGTAACAAGATTGGATCAAGAATACAGTATAGACCATTCAAATGCAACACAACCAAATAAGAATCCAACAACACATGAAGGTGTTGAATACCATGTGACAAAGTGTCTCGCAAAAGCTTGATGATAGTGCTATATTCAACAACATTATTTGTAGTTGCTCCGAGACAAACACCTTCAACAAATACTAGTTGTTTAGTGGGTGAATAAATCACTGAGGCAACAAAAGACAAATTATGAGTGTGACGACTGACACCGTCTGTGAATCCAAAATATATTGAAGACTCCCTTGGAATCTGCCACACAACAGAAGCACAATAGTAAAAAACGCAAGGAAAATGAATAAAACTATACAAACCTATATGCACCAATAAATAATAATTACAAAAGAACTAGTACTCGAGCCATTAGGATCAAGCATAGTACTTCTTAAGGTAGAGCCCATTTATGGATTTTGATAGCATGTTTCCCTCATAATATGCTAACTCATAAGACCTTTTTTCCAACACCTGTCACACGATGTATGGACCGTGCCACATGGGGTTAAACTTGCCTGCCCCCAAGGCATCATTGTCTTAATCATAGACTAACACAAGGTCTCCTTTAGAAAATACCCTTGGGAAAAAAGACTTGTCGTACTGAGACTTGACGTGTTTATGTTGCCCTCGACCAAGTTTTGGAGAACCTTGGTCATGTTTGACCACTTTTGAGACTTCGATAGGCTGGTCGAAGATGGAGAGCCCAGGAAAAACGAAGATCACGAGATCTTGCCCCCTTTTATGGGATCTTTGGGTGTAGGGTTTATGTAACGGGTATGGGATGTCGACCCATGGGTCTTACCCATGTTTAGGCCCCTTTTTGTAATGTATAAATAAGTAGCTAGGCGATGTAGGAAGTAGTTACTAGTCATTGATCGACTTAGTGCATGGATAGTTGGCTTTGTGCACGAACGCGTTAAGGCTTGCAGAGCTAAGTGCAAGTGTTTTGTAACTGATTTGTGCACATACTATGTAGAGGCTCTGTGCTTGGACCTAACTCGGGGAAGGAAGATCTTGCGATGTGTGTGCAAATCTCTTGACCTATGCGGAGTTGGATTTGTGGCTCTATACATGTAAGAAGATTGGAAGAAGCTAATAAAGAAGAAGAATAAGACTTGGTGGATGTATCCCCACACTGGGGTGAACCACGTATATCCTGTGTTGTGGTTTCTTTGTGCGATGTGGTTGATATGTTATTGATGTGATTTATGCTTAGTGTTGTAATATTTATGTATGTTATATTCATTTGATGTAGTAGCTTAGTGACTTATATGTGAATGAATGCTAGATCTACTTTGATGTTATGTGATGAATGGTTAGATGTGATTAGATATTGATGAATACTGTGTTGTTCTGTAATTAGGGTTTTTTCCTGCGATGTGAATAAGGGTCAAAGACTAATGAATGTTAATTGCTAAGTGCTCTGTTAAGTATTGTGATCACAGATCTATGTCCTAGCTATATTGTAGAATCTTGAGTCCTACAACCCCCTGCCTCTACCTCGGGTGAGACGCAGGTGTTTTCAAAAGGGTCGGTAGTTAACGTTTTTTGGGTGCGTTGTTGAAGCGTTGAACCCTGGGTCTTCCCCTGTGCTAACAAATGGTTCCGTTGCCGAGACTTGAAATTTTGATTGTTGGGAATTGAAGAAAAGAGAAAGCTTTGTGCATATATCTGTTGTTGTAGTGCGCAACATTCTACTTGACTTGTGAAGCTCTGTGCTAAGAAGGGAATCGTATATGAAGAAAAGAGGTAAGATATTAAAGCTTTGTGCTCTGATAAAGGTAAGATAAGTGGAAATTTGTGTTTCGAAAGAATGGATCTAGGTATGTTTGATAGATTTCGCACTAGTCTGAAAACTAGGGCACAACTAGAAGAAAGAATATTTGATATGAATATATCTGATAAATTTAATGAAAGATATGTTATTCCTATGCATAGAAAGAATTTTTGGACTAACAAGTGGATGCAGGATCCTAGAAAGAATTTTTTGTAGGTCCATCACTGTGATCCCAGTGCACAGTACATGAAAGGTTGGGGATCGTTTAAGAGAAAGAGAGGATTGACTCTTTGTTATAATTGCAGAAGACTGAGACATATTGTTAAGAAATTCCCTGGTAGAGGTCCTATATGTATTTGTTGTAAAGCTACTCGAAATTGTTGGAGAAATTTTTATTTTCGACACACTAGTTCAGTGGGAGTTAACTGACTAGTTCTATTTTAGACTTTCTATTTTTACCATCACTATTATGCATGCATGCATTACTAAGGAAAGTTAACTGCTTGATTGCTTTTCTTAATTATGGAATTTTATTCCCTATGTATGAGTGTATTCCACTCATTCATTGTATCATATTAATCATGATCTATGTATCAATCATCAACACATTGGAATAGTGTGAATATATTTTGTCATTCTTCCATATTGAATCTCTCTTCCTTTATTGATAAGATTTGTTTGTACTTGCTTTATCTAGATCTCCTATGCAATTTTCCATGAAACACTAGCATGGTATCAGAGCTATGTTGCTTGGAGCAAGACAGACAAGCCAAAGAATAAGGAAAATCAGGGTTTCGGCGAGATAAATCTGTGGTCGTAGCTTTCAACAGTTATTCCTCCAAACATATTATGTTTTGGAGGAAACAACTCTCATAGAAAGTAAATTGGCCCATTTTGGAATTGGGTTTTCAACTGTTTGGAAAGATTCCTCACCGCTTGCTCAGAAGGTAAGCCACAATATAGCCTCCTAAAACTAATATGAATACGTGGTTGTACATTTCTACATTCATTGCTCCCAAAATATTACATTTTGGAGGAAACAGACCACTTGGAAAGTAAATCAACCCATTTTGGAAGTGGGTTTTCAACCGTTTGATGAGATTCCTCACTTTTTGCTTAGAAAGTAAGTCTCAAGACCATCTCTTGAAACTGATACGAATTTTCACTTAAAGTGTCATTTCTGGCGTGATTTCTTAATTTTTCACTTGCAGATTGAGAGTAAATTTTTAGGGGTTCTTAGAAATAGTGGGAGAGATGGATATGAAAACTATTATATAGTCAAACTTGGTGGTACTCCGCACACCACACAATTATTTTGATTGGAAGCCCAAGGCGACATTCCAACTCAAAAGAAAATGACTATATAGTTTGACGATGGCGACAGAAACAAACCCTACATCAATGATTGAGAAGATGAGATGGGCGAACCGTAAGGATGAGGCCACAAGAATACTTCTTGAGTTAATCTCCACTGATTTATGGTTTCATGTTGCTGCATGAAAGAATCCAAATAAGATCTGGACCACCCAGGAAGGACTCTCTGGAAAGAAGGTGAGATGTGAGGTCATATGCTTGAGGTAGAGTTGAATACCTTAGACCCTAAAAGTTTTGATAATATGCAAGATTTTTTTACTAAATTTAAATATTTGCTATTAATCTTGGGTGAATGTGGTATTGATAAGTCTACACAAGAGAAACAACTTAGTCTAACAATCTTGGCCAAGATAGGACCAGAATACACTGTATATGTCTCCAATTTCCATTATGGCAGATGTCTTTTTGGAACAAATTGGAAAATGCCTATGTTGGCTCAGTTCATTGAGTCTCTTACACAAGAGCAGACAAAACTCATACATATGGGCCTCATGAAATATCCCAAAGCACATGCAATCACCATGCATTATAGAAAAGGGTCATACAATCAGAAATCAAAGTAGAAACGATATGAGTTATTACATCCAGAGTCAAAGAAGGAGGGAAATTCCAAACCCTTCAACAATTCTTCAGGTTCCAAAGACTCTTCATATTCCAAGAAGAAGAAGAAAGGAAAACAGTTCACTTACTGCAATAAACTGAATCATGAAGAATCCACATGCATGAAGAAACAGATCAATATTATGGCACAAACACTTCAACAAAACAACCTTGGACACTTCATTCCAGAGGGAGTCAAGAAGCAGAAGGAAGATGATCCTACTCTGAAAAAAGGTAATCATCATGCTCTGGTTGCAATTAATTCCTCATATGATTCATGGATTATATATTCTTGTGCATCCCATCATATGGCAGCGAAAAAGGAATATTTATCTTCCTTGAGTCCATGCTCAAGACCCCCTATTCTCATGGCAGATGATACTCCAGTGGTAGTAGCGGGAGAAGGGAGAGTGAAACTCCACAATGGAAGTTTTGAGAATGTTCTACATGTTCCAAACCTTTCTATGAATCTTCCATCAATTTATCAGATCACTCAGAAAGTTAAAAAGGTTGAATTTACATCAAATTTAGTTTCAGTAATTGACATGCATGACAATTCCATTATTGCAATTGGTGAGGTGGATCACAAGTCAAGGTTGTATAAATTCACTAAGTTTTTTGATGATGACTCCTCTATTCTACTTACACATAAGGAGACTACTTTGCATGCACCTCCAGTGCAACATGCATATACTCTTATTCTTCCATCAGTTTCAGACATCAGAGATGATTCCATGCAATCAGATTTTGTACATGGAAATAAGCAGGTAGTACAGCCAAATAAGAAGCCAGCACTGAAGCTTCAGCAGATGCTCAAGAAGGCACATACAACACTTCAGGTAGTGGGAAACCTTGTAGGGAATCCATTGGATTCGAGCATTACTTGATCTCAGCATGAGGAGTCTTTGTTGGGTATGTGTTATATTCTTTGCACGAGTAGTATTTAGGTGGTTTTTCGGCATATGGTTTTTGCCAATGGTTTTCTATTTCCAGTTAAGGAATTAGGGTTTTGGACTAATCCAGGTCATTTGGTTAGGGTTTTGGATGTCGTTGGATCCTATATGTATATTGAATTGTAAACAATGTATCACAATGAATGAATATAGAATATGATGGTTTTCTCGGTTTGTGTTTCCAGGGCAAAAATCTCTGTGTAATGTTTGTATTTGCCATTGTATCTTTTTTGTTATTTTCTGAATATCTATTTATAGTAGATATTGTACAAGGTTAAAATTTACATTTGGTATCAGAGATTTATTGGCTTCGGGGGGATTCCTTTGTGGTCAAGGGTTTGGCTTGGGACTGTGATAAGCCTTGTTACAGTGGGAGATCTGTGGTATTGTTCTTCAGGTGAAAAGAAATGGCAAGCAATTCAAAGATGGAGATCGAGAAGTTTAATGGGAAAATGTTTGAGATGTGGAAGCTCAATATGGACGATCTGTTGGTGGACAAAGATCAGTGGATCACGGTAGATCCAGGTACTGCACCTACAGGAACTTCTGTGGATGAATGGAAAAAGTTGGATTGGAAAGCAAAGAGCACAATCCGACTGTGTCTCTCTGATTCAGTATTACTAAATGTGTCGGAGGAAGCTACAACCAAGGATTTATGGGAAAAGTTGGGGAAATTGTATCAGTCTAAGTCCCTCGTAAATAAACTATTCCTAAGAAAGAAGTTGTATAACCTAAGGATGGGATATGGAGACTCGATGGAAGATCATTTGAACGCCTCCAATACTGTGGTAAGTCAGTTAGTATCTGTTGATATTAAAATTTCATATGAAGATAAATGTATCAGTTTGGTGTGTTCTTTACCAGACTCATGGGATATTCTGGTTGCGGCCATAGGTAGTAATACTACTTCTTTGAATTTTGAAGAAGTGGTCTCATCCTTGTTGTCGGAGGAGATGAGACGGAAGAATATGGAAAGACATAACACATATGCATTATTTGCAAAAGGATTTTCTCGGGAAATAAATAGATCTAATTTCTCAAGTGGGAGATCTAAGTCTAATGGTAGATCTAAATCTCTCAGAAAGTTTGTAAGGGTATGTTGGAGATGTGGAAAAGAAGGGCACTATAAGAAGTAGTGTATATCCAAAGTTGAGAAAAAGAATGGATGTGACGAATCTTCTTCTACAGAAGAAAAGACCTCCAAGGAAGAAGGAGGGGATGTGTACTTGGCCTCTTCAAGAACACATGCAGATCATGAGGCATGGTTGGTTGACTCTGGTGCATCCTTTCATATGACTCCCCACAGGGAGTGGTTCTGCAAATATGAAAAGTATGATGGATGTAATGTTTTCTTAGGTAATGATTCGACAAATAGAATCATAGGAAGAGGAAGGTTCAAGTTGAGGCTCATAGATGGAAGTGTTAGAAAACTGCCTGGTGTTCTGCACATCCCAGTTATGGCCAAAAATTTGATTTCTGTAAGCAAAATGGAAGATGTAGGGGTAAAAACAATATTTGAAAAGGGAACTTGCAGGATGGTTCGAGGAGCAATGGTGTTGATGAAGGGAGTTCGGTTTGGAACTCTGTATAAGCTGCTAGGAAGCACTATTAGTGATGGGTGTAATGGCTCCATTGTTCCTGATATTGGAGTTGAAGAAGAAAGAACTCCTACAGTCTCTAGAGAAAATGTTATGTTGTGGAATCAAAGACTGGGGCATATCAGAGAGAAGGGTCTTCGACTACTACATGGTAAAGGTATGGTTGAAGGTATGTCTAACTGCTCTCTGGATTTTGATTTCTGTGAACATTGTCTATATGGGAAGTAGAATCGAGTAAGATTCCCCTCTGGTGAAACGAGGGAAGAAGAAATTTTACAGCTAGTTCATAGTGATGTTTGTGGACCCGTGTTGGTCCCATCATTCGGAAAATCTATGTACTATGTCCCATTTGTAGATGAATTCTCAAGGAAAACTTGGATATATTTCCTTAGGAAGAAATCTAAAGTCTTTGACATGTTTAGAGAGTTTAAGGCTCTTGTTGAGAATCAAACAAAGAAAAGAATTAAGGTGCCGAGGACAAATATTGGCGGAGAGTTCTGCGGGAATGAATTTGAAGAATTCTGTAAGAAGTGCAGTATAGCAAGGCATAAGACTACTCCATATACACCTCAGCATAATGGAGTTGCAGAAAGGATGAACATGATGCTAATGGAAAAAGCAAGGTGCATGCTCAGTGGTGTCGGGTTAGAGAAAAATTTTGGGTAGAGGCAGTGGGTATTGCATGTTATATGATCAACAGATCACCCTCATTAGCATTGGATGACATGACTCCACAAAAGGTATGGACTGGTAAGGAACCTTCTCTCACACACCTTAAGGTATTTGGATGCGATGCATATGTTCATGTTCCAAAGGAAAATAGGAGTAAGATGGATAAGAAGGATGAAAAATGCATCTTTATTGGATATAAAGATGGTATCAAAGGTTATAAGCTTTGGAACCTAGAAACTAAGAAGTTAGTGTATAGCCGAGCTGTGGCATTTAGAGAAATGAAGGATGTCGTTAAACATGAATTCCTACCAAGTAAGAAAGAACCAAAGAAGAAGATCCTCATACTCCAATATTGAGGAGGTCGGTTCAAGAAAGAAGGCTACCGGAAAGGTATAGTCCATCTAATTTCTGTTCAAATTTTTCTTTGTCTACTATTGATGATGATCCTAGAATTGTCGGGGAGGCAGTGAATTCAAAGGATGGAAATCTCTGGAAAAGGGCCATGGAAGAAGAAATGGCATCTTTGGATAAGAATGAGGCTTGGGATCTAGTGGAGTTTCCAACTGGAAGAAATCCCATTGGCAGCAAATGGGTATTTAAAAAGAAGCTGAATGCAGGAGGAAAAGTGGAGAAATACAAATCTCAGTTAGTAGCAAAGGGTTATTCCCAGGTTGAGGGAATTGATTTTGGTGAGATTTTTTCTTCTGTTTTCAAGTTTACCTCTATAAGATTTATGTTATCTGTTGTTGTTGCATTTGAGGGAATTGATTTTGGTGAGATTTTTTCTTCTGTTTTCAAGTTTACCTCTATAAGATTTATGTTATCTGTTGTTGTTGCATTTGATTTTGAAATAGAATAGATGGATGTGAAGACATCATTCCTACATGGGGATCTAGAAGAAGAAATCTATATGAAGCAACCAGAAGGTTATGCTATGAAAGGAAAGAAGGAGTTGGTATGCAAGCTGAAAAAGTCCCTATATGGTTTAAAACAATCACCAACGATGTGGTATAAAAAATTTGATACTTATATGTTGGGACTTGGCTTCACAAGAAGCAAAGAGGATCATTGTGTGTATTTTAAATTAATTGGTGACCATTTGATTTATTTGGTCTTGTATGTGGATGACATGTTGCTGGTAGGAAACAACAAGGAGATCATCCAAGATGTGAAAACTTAGTTGTCCTATAAATTTGACATGAAGGATCTCGGTGCTTCAAATTTCATTTTGGGCATGGAAATTAAAAGAGATTGAAAAATGAGGAAAATCTGGTTAAATAAGAGAAAATATGTCAAGACAATATTGCAGAGGTTTAATATGCAGGAATGTAAACCGATCAAGGTTCCTATTCCTGTTGGTGTAAAGTTATCTGTGGATCAGTGTCCCAAGACACATGAAGAAGAGGAGGAAATGTCTCATGTTCCATATGCGAGTGTCGTTGGCAGTTTGATGTATGAAATGGTATGTACTAGATTGGACATTGCACATGTAGTGGGATTTTTGAGCAGGTATATGTCAAAACCAGGGAAGGAACATTAGACAACAGTGAAAAGGGTTTTCAGGTATTTGTGTTGCACTACTAGCTATGGATTGTGCTACGAAGGAAGACCAAAATTGGACAGAGTGGTGGATATACATGGCTTTGTGGATGCAGACTGGGTTGGAGATCTGGATCGTAGGAGATTTACAAGCGGGTATGTGTTTAACCTGTTTGGAGGAGAAATAAGTTGGATGAGCAATAGACAGGCTGTAGTGGCACTTTCAACTACAGAAGTTGAATAAATGGAAGCCACTCATGCAAGTAAGGAAGCAGTATGGTTACAAATATTGTGTTCAGGTATTGGGTTGGTACAATAAGCTGTAAGGATAGAGTGTGACAGTCAGAGTGCAATTTTTCTGGCGAAGAACCCTGCTTATTATTGAAATACAAAGCACATTGATGTTCAATATCACTTTGTGAGAGACATGATTGAAGAAAAGAAAGCATCACTAATGAAGGTGGACACTTTGAAGAATGTTGCAGACTCATTAACAAAATTTGTGAGCACTAAGAAGTTCTCTTGGTGTAGAGGATCCATGGGCGTTGTTGCCCTGGATTGTTGACTATGTAACCCTATAACCCCCTGCATGCAAAGAAAATGACAAGTGGGAGAATGTTGGGTATGTGTTATATTATGCCTTGGGAAATGTGACACCTGCCTCGGGAAACATGTCATGTATTTAGGTGGTTTTTCAACACATGGTTTTTGCCGATGGTTTTCTATTTCTGGTTAATGAATTAGGGTTTTGGACTAATACAGGTCATTGGGTTAGGGTTGTGGTTGCCACTAGCTCGTATATGTATATTGTATTGTAAACAATGTATCACAATGAATGAATATAGAATATGTTGATTTTCCCGGTTTGGGTTTCCAGGGAAAAAATCTCTGTGTAATGTTTGTATTTGCAATTGTATATTTTTTGTTCTTTTCTGAATATCTGTTTACAGTAGATATTGTACAAGGTTAGAATTTACAGCCTTCTCATGTAATTTTAGCTTCGGAACCTATGATTCCCATGCATTGCTATATGGTTCAATCTATTGATCCAAAAAACTATAATAGGGTTGTGGGAAATCCATTATGGAAAGCAGCCATGCAGAAGGATTATGACTCACTCCTATAGAACCAAACTTGGCATCTGGTTCCACTTCCACCAGAAAGGAATATTTTTAGGTGCATATGGGTCCACAAGATCAAGAGGTACAAGGCTAGATAGGTTGCTAAAGGACTTCATCAAATCCATAAATATTTATATATCTTCACGAAGACTTTCAGTGAGCAAAATTTTCAGACTTTGCGGGATCGTCTTATAGTGGATAACATGGTTTCCTAGCAGCTATTATTTTCTTCTTTTGATACATTATATTTTGAGGGGGGGGTTTGTTCCCACGTGGTTTTCCCTCTTTCCTCACTTTTATTCAGTGTTCATTAGTTGCATTGTACATGAGTACCTAAAATGGCCTAGTAGCCGGGACTCATTTTTTACTCCATAGTGATGTTCAGGGGGGGTGTTGAAGAAATTTATATTTTCGACACACTAGTTCAGTGGGAGTTAACTGACTAGTTCTATTTTAGACTTTCTATTTTTACCATCACTATTATGCATGCATGCATTCCTAAGGAAAGCTACCGCTTGATTTCTTTTCTTAATTATGGAATGTTCTTCCCTATATATGAGTGTATTCCACTCATTCATTGTATCATATTGATCATGATCTATGTATCAATCATCAACACATTGGAGTAGTGTGAATATATTTTGTCATTCTTCCATATTGAATCTCTCTTCCTTTATTGATAAGCTTTGTTTGTACTTTCTTTAGCTAGATCTCCTGTGCAAGTTTCCATGAAACACTGAATGACATGAAGTTTTGGATTGTCCTAGAATGATTGTTAAAGTTGAAAAGATGAACATGAAACAAGAAAACCATGAAGAAGGTCAAAATATCAAGAATATACTAGAGAACTAGAAAGAATCAGAGGCTATATTCTTGCAGATGAAAGAAACACTGAATGATCATAGAGACATCAGTTTACCAGATATATTAAAAGAGAAGCAATGCATAGAAACAAGAATAGGAGACTTCAACATAGACTGTGTAATGGATGCAGAAACACAGGTGAACATTATGCCAGAAAGTACTTGGGAAATTTTGGGAAAGCTTGTTATGATTCCTTCGTTGGGAGGAATAGGATTGTTTAAAGGAAATATGATAACCCTATGTGGAAGACTCACTCATGTACCTATGAATTCTCATGGAACATTGATAGATGAATAATTTGAGGTCATTAAATTTGTTGAGAACAATGCTCCTTTTGCACTTGTGTTAGGAAGGACTTCGATTGAGAGAGATTGAATCCGAAGGAAAAAAGAAGAGGAAGCTATAGAACAGAAAAAGAAATAACTAAGGGATTTCATGGATATGAGAATAGCGTGCTTAATAGAAGAATAGGAGGACAAGTCAAAGAAACTAAGGGCTAGATACCTCGATGTCAACATTGAAAACATGCAAGAAGGATTAAAGAACTTATCCATGCATAAGAGAAGAGCACCTACTCCAGAAACAGTAAGAGAAGAAGTATTACCCTCTAACCTTGTGAACGACCCTCAACAGAGCGAAGTTACTATGCTAAGAAAAGATAAGAATAGGAATGGAAAGAGGAATCCAGAGATGCAGATCACAAGGAAGAAAGCGAGAAAGCTTAGTAAGAAGAAAGAAAATCTAGAAAAATTACAGGAGATTCTAGAGAGGACTTCGCAGAAGGAAGACTTGTAGAAATTGAACCTCGTCAGAATAGTAGAATAGCACAGACTGACACTTCTCCATGACGAAGAAATATGACCGTTGGAGGCATCCTGACCATTAAAATGATGCTCCAGAACGACTAGAAACACAATTATTATCGGAAATATCGTCACTGGACTGTTGGGACCGCACCATAATGGATGGAATCGTATTGATTGAGGGATTCATGCTCGTTGGAGGAGTCTGTTACGACATCGTCTATTTAATCCGTCAAATGTCTTACCGGGAACACTTTTTCAAACTGAGATATTTGAGCCCATAGAGAACTAATTGCTACCACGTTGTACATTTGAGACCTTGCCAACTACGTCCGTTCACCTATCTGAGACATCTGACCTAGAGCGTGCATGTCGGACGACCTTAGTGCAATAGATAATTTTGTCAAGGAGATCCTAATAGACCTTATGGTTGAGAAGGTCATGTCCACAAGAGCACATGCCTCACCGACGAGAGGACTGCAACCATCCCCGTTGACTACATGTCGATTTGGGCCATCCCGAACTATGACAGAGAAAAGAATTAAGCACCGCGACGACCTGACGAATGCGAAGCGCATCCCGTCAGTCTTTTCCAACTATATCCTACCTATGGTTGTCGTGGTTAGTCATGACAATGTCATGAGATATTTCAACTATACATTGATCATTGCGTACCTCCCGAAGGGGATACGCATAGTTGGACTACAGTTGGGATAGATTCTGATGCTCAAGATCAGTGATTTCAACTTAGGAGACCACAAGAATTATGGAATGCTCACACCACATAAGTACTTAACAAAGACAACAAGGAAGAATTCAAATATAGTCCCCCAATCATGGACCATGGACTATATCCTACCTATGAATTCTCATGGAACATTGATAGATGAATAATTTGAGGTCATTAAATTTGTTGAGAACAACGCTCCTTTTGCACTTGTGTTAGGAAGGACTTGGATTGAGAGAGATTGAATCCGAAGGAAAAAAGAAGAGGAATCTATAGAACAGAAAATGAAATAACTAAGGGATTTCATGGATAGGAGAATAGCGTGCTTAATAGAAGAACAGGAGGACAAGTCAAAGAAACTAAGGGATAGATACCTCGATGTCAACATTGAAAACATGCAAGAAGGATTAAAGAACTTATCCATGCATAAGAGAAGATCACCTACTCTAGAAATAGTAAGAGAAGAAGTATTACCCTCTAACCCTGTGAACGACCCTCAACAGAGCGAAGTTACTATGCTAAGAAAAGATAAGAACAGGAATGGAAAGAGGAATCCAGAGACGCAGATCACAGGGAAGAAAGCGAGAAAGCTTAGTAAGAAGAAAGAAAATCTAGAAAAATTACAGGAGATTCTAGAGAGGAATTCGCAAAAGGAAGACTTGTAGAACTTGAACCTCGTCAGAATAGCATAATAGCACAGACTGACACTTCTCCATGACGAAGAAATATGACCGTTGGAGGCATCCTGACCATTAAAACGATGCTCAAGAACGACTAGAAACACAATTATTATCTGAAAGATCGTCATTGGACTATTGGGACCGCACCATAATGGATGGAATCGTATTGATTGAGGGATTCCTGCTCGTTGGAGGAGTCTGTTATGACATCGTCTATTCAATCCGTCGAATGTCTTACCGGGAACACTTTTTCAAACTGAGATATTTGAGCCCATAGAGAAATAATTGCTACCACGTTGTACATTTGAGACCTTGCCAATCGCGTTCGTTCACCTATCTGAGACATCTGACCTAGAGCGTGCATGTCGGACGACCTTAGTGCAATAGAGAATTCTGTCAAGGAGATCCTAATAGACCTTATGGTTGAGAAGGTCATGTCCACAAGAGCACATGCCTCACCGACGAGAGGATTGCAACCATCCTCGCTGACTACATGTCGATTTGGGCCATCCTGAACTGCGACAGAGAAAAGAATTAAGCACCATGACGACCTGACGAATGCGAAGCGCATCCCATCAGTCTTGTTCGACTATATCCTACCTATGGTTGGCGTGGTTAGTCATGACAATGTCATGAGAGATTTCAACTATACATTGATCATTGTGTACCTCCCGAAGGGGATATGCGTAGTTGGACTATAGTTGGGATAGATTCGGATGCTCAAGATCAGTGATTTCAACTTAGGAGACCGCAAGAATTATGGAATGCTCACACCACATAAGTACTTAACAAAGATAACAGGGAAGAATTCAAATATAGTCCCCCAGCCGTGGACCATGGACTATATCCTATCTATGAATTCTCATGGAACATTGATAGATGAATAATTTGAGGTCATTAAATTTGTTGAGAACAACGCTCGTTTTTCACTTGTGTTAGGAAGGAATTGGATTGAGAGAGATTGAATCCGAAGGAAAAAAGAAGAGGAAGCTATAGAAAAAAAATGAAATAACTAAGGGATTTCATGGATAGGAGAATATCATGCTTAATAGAAGAACAAGAGGACAAGTCAAAGCAACTAAGGGATAGATACCTCAATGTCAACATTGAAAACACACAAGAAGGATTAAAGAACTTATCCATGCATAAGAGAAGAGCACCTACTCCAGAAACAGTAAGAGAAGAAGTATTACCCTCTAACCCTGTGAACGACCCTCAACAGAGCGAAGTTACTATGCTAAGAAAAGAGAAGAACAGGAATGGAAAGAGGAATCCAGAGAAGCAGATCACAGGGAAGAAAGAGAGAAAGCTTAGTAAGAAGAAAGAAAATCTAGAAAAATTATAGGAGATTCTAGAGAGGACTTCGCAGAAGGAAGACTTGTAGAACTTGAACCTCGTCAGAAAAGCATAATAGCACAGACTGACACTTCTCCATGACAAATAAATATGATCGTTGGAGGCATCCTGGCCATTAAAATGATGCTCCAGAACGACTAGAAACACAATTATTATCGGAAAGATCGTCATTGGACTGTTGGGACCGCACCATAATGGATGGAATCGTATTAATTGAGGGATTCCTGCTCGTTGGAGGAGTCTGTTACGACATCGTCTATTTAATCCGTTGAATGTCTTACCAGGAACACTTTTTCAAACTGAGATATTTGAGCCCATAGAGAACTAATTGCTACCACATTGTACATTTGAGACCTTGCCAACCACATCTGTTCACCTATATAAGACATCTGACCTAGAGCGTGCATGTTGGACGACCTTAGTGCAATAGAGAACTCTGTCAAGGAGATCCTAATAGACCTTATGGTTGAGAAGGTCATGTCCATAAGAGCACATGCCTCACCGACGAGAGGATTGCAACCATCCCCGCTGACTACATGTCGATCTGGGCCATCCCGAACTGCGACAGAGAAAAGAATTAAGCACCGCGACGACCTGACGAATGCAAAGCGCATCCCATCAGTCTTGTCCGACTATATCCTACCTATGGCTGGCGTGGCTAGTCATGACAATTTCATGAGAGATTTCAACTATACATTGATCATTGCGTACCTCCCAAAGGGGATACGCGTAGTTGGACTACAGTTGGGATAGATTCTAACGCTCAAGATCAGTGATTTCAACTTAGGAGACCTCAAGAATTATGGAATGCTCACACCACATAAGTACTTAACAAAGACAACAAGGAAGAATTCAAATATAGTCCCCCAGTCGTGGACCATGGACATCGTGTGATCAACAATCCTTAATGTGATGAAGATACCACACTTCGACAGACATCAGGAGGTTAAGGTGTGTTATAAACTCCTCTTGTCATGCTTCCATGGCGGGTGCCTATGGTTGGATAGGTGCATCGTTGTAGATCCAGCGCTAATCCATCGGATCACTGAATTGAGAATGCAGGGACTGGACCCTAAGACTATAGATCACGCCCTAGCGTAACGAATAAAGGACACCAATGGAAATGTGGAGAAAGGGAAGCGAGGATACAAGGTAACCTCCATCCAAAATGGTGCATTGCGCCTAAATTTACATTTGATCACTGGAAATATCGTCAAGAAGAACAGACTGATGCAAGTCATGGGGTTTGTCATCAACTTCGCAAGAAATTGCATCGAAGGGATGCAGATGAACTGGGCAAGATACCTCATCAACTAGTTGGAGCACGATTGTCGCATAGCACAATAACACGGCTATGGGTTTCACTTTACCTGGTTGTTGATTCTTGTTGCCTTTGTCACTTAGGAGATGCTGGAAGGAGAAACCTTCCCTGAAGTTGAGCCATCCGAACCACTGACCATGAGGTTCACCACATTGTGGTACTCGAGTGATATGGAGAAGCAGTGGCATTCAAATGCTGTCTTCCACACTTACTATCTACAACTCATGCGATCCATTGAGTCATTCCCCCGAATGACTCCGAATACACTCCATCGGTTCAAGCCAATAGTGAAGTTCCACCCAGACAGGCACTTCATTTACATCACTACACGTAGGGATGAAACCAAGGAGGAGTTGCAGTCGTACTATAAATTAACTGATGAATACATGGAGGAGATAACTAAGGAGTGGTTGGCTGAATTCCTTGTACCAGTCAACCAGAAGGAGCTTTCCAAACTCAATATTATCGGAAGTCACCCAAGAAGAATATGATGGACCCAACAGTAGCAAGAAGAAAAAGAAGGAAGAGGTGGAGGAAATAAACATCGCATCGAAGGAAATTACGTTAGAGTCACCTAGAGGAGGAGGAGATGACAAAGTAGACCAAAAGGAGGATGAAGGGGAAGAAGACAAGTAGGAATAGGGCAAAGCAACACTGCCTAAATATCCCCCTACAGAGGTTGAGATGTCAAAGAAAAGAAATATTTCCCCAAATAAACCCTCAGTGCAGAAGAAGTCACGAGCCAATAAGCCTCAATTAGAGATTGTACTTACGTTGGATGATATCGACTTCATCATCATAGCTATATCAAATAATTCATAGGACATTTTGTAGAAAAACGAAGCCAAACAGGAGACAATTTATGACAGGATCGAGGTGGGGCTCAAAGGGGTACAACAGGCTCTCTATTCGAGCCATGCAGTGTCTACTGTGTCGTTGTCATCATGGGGTATAGAAGTAGGAGATGAGCCTACCCAACTATGCAAATTAGTAGATGTGACAGAGGCTTTCCTTCATCGAGTACAGGAGGAAAAAGAACAGGCCACAGAGGCATTGAAGAAAGCAAAGAAGGAAGCCCTAGAGAAAAGTTGGGTTGCGAAGCAAGAGAAAGATGACCTCTGAGCAAATTTTGAAGAGGACAGAGAAAAGATCCAGAGAGAGAAAGATCAGCTTCTTGCAGAACATATTGGATTTAGAGAAGTAGCTACTCGAGCACTTCGCTTCATGCCAGGATTAGCACAGATGGAAGAAGAGACAATTGAGAGCCAAGTGGGGAATCTCGTTGAAGCCATTCAATAGCTCCAAGCAAGAGTAGCAGAACTGGAATTGCAAGCAATGTCGAGCACTCTGTAAGAAGTGCGATATCAGAGGGAAGAAACTTCCCAGAGCACAGTAGAAAGAATCAAGGCATTGGTGTTAGAATGCAAGAAACTTAGTAACCGAAGTGTGAAGACCTACGAGCGCCTTGCAGAGGATCCATAACTAAGAAAACTAGAAGCACAACTTTAGGAGGCAAAGCAACAAGCATCGACAGTGAAAGTGCAACTAAAACTGCTTTTAGTAGTTGAGAAGATGAAAAGGTCACAAGAACAATGTATAGTTCAGTAGTAGGTCCATGCCATCCAGAGTAGAGTCATGGAAGTGACCCAGAGACTCCATCTAGTACACAACAAATCCTTCACACTTTTCAAGGAGATTGAGAGAAAAGGTGCATAGCTGGAACAAGTGGTCACCATAGTGGAACAATGCTTGGAAGGAACTGTCACCAAGACAGTCATTCAAGAGTTCATCGAGTAGGAGGCTTTGGCAAAGCATCAATTTGAGGCAGCTCGAGCCAAGCTTGAGGCCATCAAAGCAAAATTTCCCAGATCAGAGTGACTCGGGATGAGTCACGGGTGAGTGTTGGGGGCCTGTTGGCCCTCGACTAAGTTTTGGAGAACCTTGGTCATGTTTGACCACTTTTGAGACTTCGACAGGATGGTCGAAGATGAAGCGCCCAGGTGAAATGGAGATCACAGGATCTCGCCCCCTTTTATGGGCTCTTTAGGTTTAGTGTTTAGGTAACAGGTATGGGATGTTGGCCCATGAGTCTTACCCATGTTTAGGACCCTTTTTGTAATGTATAAATAAGTAGCTAGGCTATGTAAGAAGTAGTTACTATTCATTGATCGACTTAGTGCATCGCTAGTTGGCTTTGTGCATGAACGTGTTAAGGCTTGCAGAGATAAGTGCAAGTGTTTTTTAAGTGCTTTTTGCATAGACTGTGTAGAGGTTATGTGCTTGGACCTAACTCAGGGAAGGAGGATCTGGTGAGGTGCGCGCAGATCTTCTATCCTATGCAGAGTTGGTTTTGTGGCTCTGTGCATGTAAGAATATTGGAAGAAGCTAATAAAGAAGAAGAAGAAGAGTTGGTGGACGTAGCCCCACACTAGGGTGAACCACGTATATCCTGTGTTGTGGTTGCTTTGTGCGATATGGTTCATATGTTATTGATGTGATTTATGCTTAGTGTTATAATCTTTATGTATGTTAGATTCATCTGATGTAGTAGCTTAGTGACTTATATGTGAATGAATGCTAGATCTACTTTGATGTTATGTGATGAATGGTTATATGTGCTTAGATCTTGATGAATACTACATTGTTCTCTAATTAGGGTTTTTTCCTACGATGTGAATAAGGGTCAAAGACTAATGAATGTTAATTGCTAAGTGCTATGTTAAGTATTGTGATCACATATCTGTGTCCCAGCTAGGTTGTAGACACTTGAGTCCTACAACCCCCCCTGCCTCTACCTCGGGTGAGACTTCATCTCCTTCGCAGGTGTTGCTGAAAGGGCCGGTAGTTAGGGTTTTGTTGGTGCATTGTTGAAGTGTTGAACCTTGGGTCTGCCCCTATGAAAACAGTTTCTTATGTGCTTCATTTGCTAAAGTTGCATCTCGATGTTTCTCATCAATATGTTCAAGATAAATGAGGCGTTCTTCAAGTTGTGTCATGTCGGGTAAGAGTTCAACATCAATTTTAAGTGAAGGGATTTTGCATTCAATGGGAAAAACTTCTTATAATCCATGAACAAGTTGAAACAGAGAGAATCATGTTGCAGTTTTGACCGAGGTTCAATAAGCCCACAATGCAGGATATAACATCAAATGCCAATTTGGCTTGGTCGAGTTAACCATTCTCTTCAATATAGTTTTTAAGGATTTGTTAATGGCTTCAACCTGACCATTAGCCTGAGGATTGTAAGAAGACAAGTGATCATGTCTAAAACCCAGTTTTGATGCTAACTCATACATCATGCAGTTCTATAAGTGACTGCCATGATCAGTGATAATATATCTTGGAAGCCCAAAACTAGCAATGACTTGATTGAACACGAAAATCGTTGCAGTTTCGCCATCATTAGAAAATGTTGCATGGCTTCTTCCTACTTTGTAAAGTAGTCAACAACCACTATAATGTATCGATTCCCCCTAGATGAGGTTGGGTGGAATCTCATGAAATCTACCCCCCACTTGGTGAAGGGGCCGAAAATGATGAAGGGAAACATAGGAGCAAGGTGTACACACATATTCTTTGTAAATATTTGACAAGGATGACATTTATTGACTACTTTTATGCAATCCTTAAATATCATAGGCCAAAAATAACTGACACGCAAAATCTTCTGGGTTGTTGCCAAACTTGATAAGTGACCGCCACATTCTCCACCATAGGAGTCATTTAAAACGGTCTCTTCTTCCTCATGAGTTAGGAAGCGATCGATAATTGTGTCTACCCCTCATCAATACAAAGTGTTGACAATAATGAGATAGTTGTTCTCTAGGTGACAAATTTGTCGTCACTCATCCCATGAAAAATGCGGAGGGAACTTTAGAGTTTGGAGATATATAAGGATATCTCCATAACAAGGATTTGAAGAAGATATGAGGAATATATGCTCATCCAGAAAAGAGTTGATTAATTCACTATACTCATTCTATACTAGGAACTACGAGATCAATTCAGTGAAGACTAAATATTTCTTGGATTTCACCGACACAAAATCCAAATCGAACTCTTGAAGCACAAAAATCCACTTGTTATACTTCCCACCAACAATTTTCCTTATCAAGACATGTTGAAAATGATTAACATCAGTGATGATGTTCGTGTGCAACAGAATGTAATGTCGAAGCCAATGAACAACATGAAATGATGTTAAGGCCAATTTCTCGACATGAGAATACTTCAGTTTTGGACCCAAAAAAGAGAAACTTAAATAGTATATGACATGATCTTGGAGCTCATCATCCTCTTGAACTAATACCATGCCAATCGATGATTTGACTGCTTCCAAATACAACAGGAAATCTCGATTATAAACTAATGGACTCAGTAACAAAGTCGAGACCAACACTTTATTCAATGCAACAAATGAACATTGTGTTGCCTCGTCTCAATAAAATGGAACCCCCTTTTTCAAAATATGCATGAAGCCTTTCGTAATGTTGGTATAGTTAGGTACAAAGCATCGAAGAAAATTTTCCTTTCCCTATAGACTTTGAAGCTGACGAATTGTGCGCAGGGGAACAAATTGAGTGATTGCCTCCACTTTCAAATGGTCAACCATGATCCCTTTAGTTTAAAATATAAAACCCAAAATATGTCCCAAAGTCACGCAAAAAATACATTTATGTGGATTTAACCATATTCGATAGTAACAACATATCTCGAAGACTAGGTAGAGGTGTAACATATGCTTAGCTCTCTTGTGAGAATGAGTTGTGAGATCATCCAAATAAGCCTCTACTATATGCTTCAGGTCATGGAAAGAAAACATCATGGCCCATTGAAATGTGGCTCCAACGTTTTTAACTCCAAAGGGAATATTCTTGTGTGCAAAGTTTCCCCAAGGACAAATGAAAGTTGTCTTATGTTGGTCTTCCAATTGAATATCAATCTAGTTATAACCAGAAAAACAATCCATGAATGAAAAAATCTCACTCCCTATGTATTCGTCGAGAATTTTATCTATGAATGGCGTAAGGAAGTTATCTTTTGGAAAAGATTTATTCAAGTCCCATAAATCCATACACACTCAAATTGTGCCCTATTTCTTATTGACCGAAATCGGGTTGGACACCCATTTCGTCAATGACATTAGGTAAATAAAGCCTGCTTTGAGTAGCTTCTCCACCTCATCTTTAATTGTTGCTTCTTTCCTTGGATTCACTGGTTGCAAATTTTGTCCAACCAGTTTTTATTTCTCGTAGGTTTGAATCTCATGTTGAACGATTCAGGGATCTATGTTAGGAATTTCCTTGTACGACCAAGCGAAAACATCTCTAAATTACTTAAAAAGTGTTGTGTATTCATGAATTTTGTCTTGAGACTACTCTAACCTAATAAAGACAATTTCAACAACATAAAGGGTCTTAGAAATGTTAATGGGAACATTTTATTATATATTCTCCATATTTCCCTCGGCGTAGACACCATGCCTAGACAAAGGATTTACCATCCGATAAACACTCCTACTCACGGTCGACTTGAATTCTCCATTTTCCACATGAATAATATTGGGGAGTAAATATGATATATGATGCATATACTCCCATGGAATTTCAGCTCCAGTCATTTCCTCAATGATAGCTTCATCTAAAGGCAAGACGGTTTTAAGACAATCCTGGGAATTTGAAGAATTTTGAGCCCAAATAGGCTCCAGAAAAAGATTGTCATCCTCTGTCAAAGAAGGAGCTTGATTTAGGTCTACAATGGCTTCCTATATAGCTTGATAAGTGACTTCTACTACAGACATTGGTAGAGCCATCCTGGCATGTGTGCAGCTCTTTATCAAGTCAGACGATGGGGGTAACACCCATGGATCTCGTAGATATGATGATTTGAAAGAAATGAATCTTTTAACAGGAGTTGGGGGGCTCAACTTTTGGTAGCCGACTAGGGTGGCATGAATGTAGGACACCCGTGATGGAAAATTAAAGGCACCCATAAGTGAAGGATACATTCCAACACCAATGCTCTCAGTTTCCAACTGAGAGATATCGATCCAAAGAACTGTGGATCCTTGATTCACCACAGATATAGAACAGTTAAAATCCATCTGATCTATAATCACAATCCTTCCCTCATGGGGAAAGCATAAAATTCAAAACATCGATGAGACAATGCTTGTCATCGAGTAAGTCCAACTTATTCCAAATAACAAGTTATATTCGAGTGGCACATCAACTACTTCTACTTCTACGGAAACAGAATTTCCTCCCGACTAGACTGGAAAAGAGGAAATAAGCCCATGTGGCCTAAACGATCACTCGTTGAATGTGGTCAACAAAGTGAGAGAAGGTGCAAGTTTTGGAGGGCCGATAGCTTTTGAGCAAGACAAAGACATGACACACGTAGAATCTCCCTCATCAAGAATGATCCTCCTGATGACGTGTTTTGTGTAAAAAACTTCAATATGGAAGGATACATAATAAGGAAGGAGGGGCTTCACATTAGTCACGTCGAACTTCAAAGTGAGCGGGCTGGACGAATCCACCGCTCCGATCACGAACCACTGTGAAGAACCTCAAGAGAAGACATCACACATAGAGTTTGAGATAAATATTCAACAATAGAGTAGTTGGGTGCAACTTTGGCATTAGGGTTGTGTGATGTTATTTTGTACACACCTTTAGGTATGCACATTGTCATTTCCTTCTCAGGTCTCTCTATGTGAAGAGGTCCCTGAGGATCGAAATTCTCTTTACCTTTTGTTGTCAACTTTGGATTACTATAATCACAAGACTTGTTCAAAAAATATAAATCCTATTGTTTTAAATTCAAATAATTAACCATGTTAACAAATGACAAAGATCCATCCAGCAAAGGTGCACCAAAATTGCCCCCTTGCGGATTGGAAGTGGAAGAGACAAACCGCATGTTTTTTCCTTGTAGAAACGAATTTTTCAATACAACAGGTTGTTGTAACTTTATCAAGCATTGGGCCTCTTCCATATTGGGGAATTGATGAGTAAGGTGATCATCCCCATAGATCTTGCATGGGAACTTCACTTTTCTCTTTTTACCCTTTTTCCCCTCAACATTCTTGTTAGGATTTTTTTTCGTTTCCCCCACTACCCTTCTTGCCTTTTCATTTATTTTTATCTCTGTTCTATTGAAGACCCTTCTAATTCTTTGATTTCACAGTGTGTACATACTAGGACTGGGTTGTGGGGGTGGTCGAGCCAGAGGCCGGATCGACCGCAGTTTGTTCAATTGAAAATTGTTGCATCTGGTTAGAAACCATATATGAAACTTTCTTTGAGAGAAACCAACAATGCCATCAACATGTGGTATCGAATTTGGTTTCTCTAAGTTGAGGGTTTACCGAGGTGCGTTAGGCATAATCTCGTAGATAATTCCGGATTGAGAGTAAATCAATTCCAATTGTTGTGGCCTAAATATTTCCTTCTCTTCCGAGAACACCCCTCAAGTGGCTACATCCTTATAAATGTAAAGAAGAAATGACTTTGAGAACCATTCCAAGAGAAATTATGGTGGAGCCATGGCTTTATCCAATCTCTTCTATCTCCTCCATTCCTGAATTTGATCATAAATGTGCGTAGCGTTGTATTTTTCAAAGTTATCCAAAAGCTTTGTATCGGTGTCGTACCAGATAGGGAGTTGGAAGTGGTTGATAAAAACTATGGCAAGGTCACCAAACGTCGCGTACTTTGACCTTTCCAACTATATATACCATTTTGCAGTGACCCCCATGAGGGTACACTAGAATAGATGTAACACAATCGATTCATCGTTTAAAGAGATGGATGAGTACCATAAACGAAACATCTTTACGTGGTCCTGTGAATATTTACCACTTTTCCCTTCAATTTTTAGAATGTCTGATGGTAGTTTGGTGGGAACTGCAGGCCATATTGGGTCGTGATGAATCGATTTTTTCATTAACTTAGAAAAGTATGTTAAATGGAGAGTTTCTAGAAAATATAGCTTGGGCTGCATCAACGACTAATTAGAATATTGAAAAGAGAATCTTGGATTGTAACTAGCACCAGGTTGCCAGTAAGATTTTATCGATGGACCAAATCTTTGGGTGAAACCTTATTGGCTCTGGTTAAATGGAGGATAACCTCCACCCATCTAATTCCTGGATGGAATAATAGGGTTTCCCCCTGCTAGACCGTTTTACAAAGGAACTAATCCTTGCATGGGGTTATGCTGACCGAGAAAGGGGTTTCCTCCTGATGACATCCCTTGCGAAGGGAAGGACCCTTGCATAGGATTCCACTAATCTTGGAAATTTTTTCCCCCTATCATCACTACAAATGTGATGAATGTATTACTCATGAATCCACTGTATAATGTGAACGAAGTGGAATTCAAAGGCATGCTAGCAACACTTGTGGAAATGTCCCAACCTCCGAAGGGGTTAGGATCAGAAGACGGGAAATTCTCACTCCCAACATATGGAAACAAAGGAGGAATGTGACCTCCACCCCAAGGGATTTCTTGGTAGGGAATTTAAGAAATCCATGCACCAATGTTAGAAACTTGGGATATTGGCTGGGAACCATCCAATGTGTTGAGCATGCCCATTGACAACACACCGAATGAAAAAGTGTTTGACATCAATGACAATGATATGGATCCAATTATTGAAGGAACAAAACCAATGACCAACAAAGTGATGTTGTTGATCGAAGAGACTATGGTGGAATGAACCACACTAGTCTTTATGTTAGACACATCAAGCGGAAATATCCCCCCAGTGACTATTGTCGAAGTGGGACTTGTAGGGAATCCCAACCCAAACACTTGCGAAGTGCCATCCATAGTGACCCAGTGAAGAGGTCTACTATCAGTAAATTCTGATCTAGGAGGGGGAACTTGAACCACAGGTGATAAGAAAGTTCCAGTTAGCAAAGGGTTATAAGCCAGATTGTATTCTTCAGCTCTGAGATATTCAATTGTTACAAGCTATGGTTCTGAGGCGTTAATCTCTAAGGGCTCCGTAGTTGTGATCTCGACTAGACCAATCGGCACAAAATCACCAGATGGATCAAGAAGATGCCTTTGTAGAGGTGGGAGAGAATTGTTTCTGATTTCCTCTTTAGGAGGCAGACCTTGAATTCTCCTCAATCTATGAGGAAGTTGGTCATCCACTATGAGTTGTGAACTCTTGAGAAACCACGTACACATCTACCTAAGAAATTCTATGAACATTTACACACCACTAGAAAAATCTTGAAAGGAAACTAAATAGACAAAAATGATCTTGCTAATATCTTAACTCCGGTGGATTAGGTCCTAAGATCGTAATAGTCACAAGGTAGGGTAAGGACCTTCCGATTGAAGGGAAAGGTTGATTAAGTCACATGGACCAACGAACGAATGAATGCAAAATGATTATCTTGACCTCTAGTAACCATCATTATCTGGTGCAAGTACCCACACTTCGCGGGGCACCTTCCAACAATATTGAAAAGTGTGATGTGAAATCCATCCCAGGTACCATGGAAAGCCCCTGTAGTCACCTCTGATATTCCTAGGAATGACTACTAAGGTCGCTAACTCGTTGTCAACATATAGGGGGTACAATTGACAATCGATATTGAACATATGGACAGGGTAGCTAAGCCTGAATCCTAGAAATAATTGTCTCTCACAGAGGTATGGGTACTAATGAAAACCCCAATATGTGATCTCTCTGTTATGTTCAGTTAAGCTATGGAGGGGTCTCTCCTTGGCTCTCCTTCGTGTGACCTGATGTTTATATCATTTGTTATAGGAGGCTCCTGACTATACTTATATGAAAATTGGATCTAGGCTCTCCCTAGCTTAGACTCCTACGTTTGTTTTATGGCCTTGGAGAAATTTACTCTCCAGCCTAAACCAAGGCCCTATCCTATAACTAGTATGTTCACCCTACAAAACAAAATTTTCTAATAAATTTTATTAAGCGTTCATTTTATGGGTATTTTTGTTTCTCACAAGGTATAGATGAAACTTATGTGATGTTTGATGGACTCGAAGAAAACACTTTAAGAACATAAAGAAAAATTGAAATGCAGTTTCTTTACTGAAAATAAGAAGTGCTAATCAATGCTTCAGAAAAACAAACCCTTTTCTTTTGTATTTTTTCAAATGAAAGCAATATACTTTGAATGTATGGAATATATTAAACTTTTGTGCACTGCATCTCTATAATGTTTTGTAACCAATAATGCAGAACAGAGTGAAAGAACTTGAAACAATGAACTTCTTTTATTTTGACAAAGGATAAATTTAACTGAAGAAACTACCTATCAAAACAACCATAAAGCATGCAAGCTTGAGTACTAGAAACAAAATTATTTTATTGATAAATTTAAAGGCAAAGGAAACAAGGAAAGATAACTAGTAACCAAGAAATTTTTGTTTTTTCGTTAAAAAGAAATGAACATGCAACTAACAAGGAAAATTTTCTTTTTCTTCTTAAAAACAAAAGGAGAAATGGAAACAAGAAGAAAGGAAATAGTATCTAACCACCCAAAAGGAAATCAATATGGAAATCAACCCAAATATACAATTGACCTTAACCACCTTAAAACTCAAAGACTAGCTTACAAGCAAGAAAGACCTTTTTAAACAGAGTAAGAGTTTTCACAGACTATAGCAAAAAATCCAGAGCATCAACAAACTCAGGAGGCTCAGTAAATACTGAGAAACCAAATTAGACCAACCAACTCTGAGAAAAAGACTCAAAATTTCAAGCCAAATACACAAGTTCACGACTGTGTTAACTACAACATGCGGATATCCATGGGTCATAGAAGTGAAAAACATGTATCTCCACACCTTACATAAGGAAAAAACACAGATAAGTTAGTTAAACTTGAAAAAATAAAATTCAACCTAGAGGGGTGTTGATTAAGGTTGGTTGTCATTGATGTCAACCCTTGAAGAAAGCCTCGTAGCACAAAGGTTTGGGTAATGGAACCAATATTGTTTGATGTAAATATGACTCATTATTGTTTTTTCATGGTTGATAAGAAGTAAATATGCATGAACCTCAAAGTGGTCCCCTTATAGTGAAATCCCTCACGGGAAGACGCTTTGCGGAGTAAGAGAACCCATGATTAATTGTGAAATAATTATATGAAGTACAACGAATTTGTCAAGGAAACTATACTATATGGATAGTGCTTGTCATTCCATTTCCAGTGGTATGTAGAACGTCACATAACTCCTCACGGTTAGAGAGTTATGACCATGTGAAGTTGGAGAACCCAGGTTTGGGTAATGGACCCAAGTTTCTTTGATGGATAAAGGTATGTTTTTTTCTATATTTGAAGGTAATACTATTCTATATGTATAGTACATATCATTCAATTTGCGGTGGTATGTGTAATGTCTCATAACTCCTCACGGTTTGAGAGTTATGGCCTTACGAAGTTGGAGGACCCTCATATGTCATCTAGAAGCCCCAAAAGGTCAAAGTAGTCAAAGTGGTTTAAGAGATTTTAAAAGATAAATAATAAAGTGAAGTTATGAGTGTATTATAATTCAAAGTGAACACAAAATAAATTATTTCAATAATAAATTTAATGGAGAAATTAGAAGTGGGTTAACCCTAAAATAAGGAAAGTGGGCCAAGTGACCTAGAAGATGTTTTTAAGGAAGCTACTTGGAGAGTATAAATAAGAGGCAAGGCTCTCTAATTTTAATAACACTTGAGAATATTGAATATCTATAGGTTTCTGAGGTAACCAAGGATATCTAAGCTGAATTTATGAGGGAAGGTGAAGAAAAGAAGGTTGAAATGCAAGGAAGGATAAATTCTTTTGATGGTGTTTTGTAAGGTATGTTATTTACAGGTCATATCACCATTTTCGCTATAACTTGTTTTCTATAATGATGCAGACTGTGAAATTTCTATTCCATTGAGAAAGCATACCCAAGTATCTATGGTAAAAAAATCATCTTGTGGGTCGTTGTATTTTGGGAGTTACACTCCGTGGAAAATAGGGTTTGTGGCTAGTCCTGAAACTAGTCAAAAACAGGTGTTTCGGGTAAAAACGTCATAACTTCTTCATAAAAGATACAAATTTAGTGAGACAAAATGTGTTGGTTAGGGTACCATATTTAGTATTCTATGTAATAGTTTCAGATCAATTCAATGAATATTTCATGCGATGCATGCTCTACAAGGTCGCTCTCTAGAATAAGCCAAAATTCAGAAAGGTATGCCATTTTTTCTATAATTCCTTTTTTGAGAAGTTCCAAGTAGTGACACCTGGAGGAATTGCATAAAACACACTGAATAACATTGTGTATCATTTTCCGATATTTATACATTACAGGTTCAAAGTTATGATTACTTCAAGTTAGGGTTGTTGACTAATCCAAAACTAGGCATGTGAGACTAAAGAAGCGTTTGATGAAAATACTAGTCTCTTGTTGTTAAAGTTAAGCAAGGTTTGTAAGAATTTGATCATATACACCAGGTCTATTACAGAGCTACAAATCAGATTTGGATGATGAAATTGATGATGGATTTTGGTTGAGGTACATGTTGAGTACATGGTTGAGACAAGTAGTTGATGAGTTGGCACATACATGAGGTGTATAGTTGATGATGTTGGTACATATTAATGAGTCATAGTTGATGAGTAGTTGATACATGATTGGTACATACTTGGTACATGGTTGGAGGCACTTGTTAGTAGCATTGTTGATACATGGTTTATGGATGATGTAGAATATTTGTATTATCAGAAGCACATATTGATCTTGATGATGATTATGAGTTGTTGTGTTATACTTGGTTGATGGACATCTTTGAGAGTTGTATTGGTGATTGATCTTGGTGAGTAGATCTGATTTTGTTGATAAAATTGATGAGACAAGTTGTTGTAATAGGTTGTTTGGACAAGTTGTTGTGATAGGTTATTTGTACAGGTTTGGTGCATGGTTGATGCACTTGTTCATGGTATAGGTTGAGGTACAGGTTGGTTCATGGTTGATGCACTTGTTTATGGTATAGGTTGATTAAAAGTTGGTTGGTACAGGTTGGTGCATGGTTGATGCACTTGTTTATGGTATAGGTTAATTACAGGTTGAGGTACAGGTTGGTGCATGGTTGATGCACTTGTTTATGGTACAGGTTGATTACAGGTTGGTTGGTACAAGTTGGTGCACGGTTGATGCACTTGTTTATGGTACGGTTTGATTACAGGTTGAGGCACAGGTTGATGCAAGGTTGATTCATGGTACAGGTTGTTTGGTACAGGTTTATAGCGGTATATCTCATAGTGATAGTGTGACAATGGTTCCATCATTCTACTTCTACTTCAGGGCAGTTGGACGGGGCAAGGAAAGGTGGTTGTATCTGGAGAACATATGGGGTTGTAGCCTCCTTCTAGTTGTATCCAGAGAATTGGGGATTTGGAGCTTCCCTCAGGTTGTAGCTTGAGAAACTAGGGGGTTGGAGCCTCCTTCCAGTTGCAGCTGGAAAACAAAGGAAGTTGGTGCTTCCAATGAATGTAATTCTTCAAGACATATAAAAAAAAACATTATGTGGTTTTCTGTTGATTTGGGTTTCCACATAAAACACTGGTGTATTGTGTATGTGTATGATTGTTCATTTGTTAATTGTTTATTTACTCTGCAATTATTTGATGATAATGCTTCATTGATCTAACACTTGGATTAAATGGTTAAAAAGGATTAAATTGCTCTATTACTGATTCACCCCCCTCTCAGTAATCCAACAATTGGTATCAGAGCCAGTTCCTTAAGGAAATAGTTTAACCACTGGAAGGAGATCATGGATTATTCTGAGAATGGAGTACCAATGTTTAATGGTCATAATGGTTTTAAGTATGAGATGTGGAGAATAAGGACGAAAGTATTTTTATAGGCACAGCGAGATTATATTTGGATATCAATTGTTACAGGATATGCTAGTTCAAAAAGGGAAAAGACTGCAACCAAGAAGGAATTGAGGAAAAATAACAAAATAACGATGGATTTCATCTGGGAAGGATTACCTAATCCAGTAAGAGAAAAGGTTGGTAAATGTTCATCAACAAAAGAACTTTGGGATAAGTTACATGACATATATTCTTCACACATCACATATTCAGAAAATGTCAAAGAAGATGCAGATACAAAACAAGAAGAAAGATGCTCATCATGTCAGACAGATTCAGAAGAGGAAGAGTATGATGAAGAAGAAGTTGATTACAGAGAAAAATTGATCAGTGCAATTAAATATCTAAGGAAAGAAAGAGAAGAAAACAAGTCATCCAAGAAAGAATTGATGAAGCAAAAACAAAGTGTTCAAGGTTCCAAAAAGGATCAGTAGGTCATCAAGAATTTAAGAGCTCAACTAGAAGAGGCCAGAAGAATTGAAGAAACTCTATAATATCAAAAGAAATGTTTAGAAGCCAACATAGTAGCACAAAATGAAGAATCATAAAAGAGGGAAAACATATTGATGGATCATCTCAAAGAAACAACCAATGACTTAAACCAACTTGAGAAAGAGTTTGGTCAAGAAGAGAAAAGATTGGAAGAAGAAATAATTACATTGAAAATCCAACTTGAAGAAGCAAAGAGAACATAAGAGGTCATGAAGTCTCAAATAATGAAGAAAGAAGAAGAGGTTGAGAATATTGAAGAAGAAGTTTGTTGGTCACTATAATTGCTTAATTGAAATTAAACAATCAAGTGATACATAAATTATCAACCCAGGGAAGTCTTTTATTTCAAAGATAACCACGCACTATATATGCTCAATTCCAAAAGCAACTTAGTGTTGTAGTAAGGAAA